>CM022393.1:57639268-57853839 GCA_011833715.1 Carcinoscorpius rotundicauda | reverse complement strand
TTATTGATAGGATATGGCAAACCAAATAGTAATTAATGGGCTTTATTTTAAGTAGCTTTGGAAATTGTACTTCTGAAAAGTGGTTTTTAAGAGAAATTATACAGATTAAACAGTTCTGTTATTTTGTCATGTATTTTATTATTCTTATTTTTGCTAATACTAAATTTGACAGTTCAGACTGTCTTGGGCCTTTAGTAATTGATCTTCAAGTCCCTAAATTTGTTCAGGGATATGTCCAGTTTCTAGAGAGAATCATATAATTAATTGAAAATTTATTTTAAAAATAGAAAAATGCTGTAGTAGTGCTTTTTCTGTATTGAAAAATAATTCTTAAATGTTGAGTAACTAATTTAGTCTGTGTGCATTTACATGTATGTATCTTTAACAATTTTGTATTATTCGTATTTATGATATCCATAAAATATACAATAAGTTGCATGTCTTCAAGTAATGTTTTCATGCAGTAGTTGAAAATTACATTGTTGATTTTTTTTTCCAATCATTCAAGCAACCAACTAAAATCTTAAGGCTGGTTCTACCTTGATTAACATTAGGTGTTTGGTAATAGAATGACTTCCAACAATCATTTTGTAAATATGAACTACTTGTAATAAGTAGGATTAGTTGAAAGATAGTGATTACTCCAATTAATATTTGTTATGTTTGAAAATAAGTAGAACTTATTTTATTATAATAAACCATACCATATTTTAAGAGCATTTTAGAAGATTATTATGGAAGGCATTTTATATTGCAAAATTTAAAAAAATAAGTTTTAATGAGGACCCAAGAAAATGAATAGGAATTGTCCAGTAGGAAGAAATAAGTTTTACTCAGCAGTTTAGTTTTGTTATATTTAGTAAACTAACACAATGAAAACAGATTTTTTCCACTGTTTTCTAAAGCACACCTCTTAGACAGAATGTAATAACTTAAATACTGTGATGTTTAAGACATAATATTGAGAAATAAAGCAGGTTCTGTTTATAGATGGAGACTCATCAGTATCTGTGGCTTCTCCTTTGGGTTCACCTCAAGGCAGCAGTCTTGGATCTCCTATTGGAGTTGGAAGTGATCGTCCTGGAATTGTATGTGAAGATAGAAAACTGCCAAGACCAATAGGAACTGAACAAGCTCAGAAAAAAAATCCAACATATGGCAGTCTGTCAGAAGTTCCAGATATTTGGTCCTATGGTGCAAATAAGATAAATGGTACATTTATGTGATACTATTATTTTTATTTGTCTAAGATGTAGCAAAAGGACAACTTTAAAGTATTTTCAAATGACCCTTATTTCGTATAACAGCCACCAGTTTGGAATGTTTGCATGAGACTGGGAATACGTTGGTATTGAACTTTATGTACACACCATTACACTATTATAAGTGGGATAAATTCCAATGTGCAAAAATTTTTGTTTTTGAATATTGATTATTCTGAGTATCATGTTTGAAAACTTTACAGTAAATGGATCATATTTTTGAAATTTTCACATAATGAAGTAGCAAAGAAAGAAATATCTTAAAATTTCTAATGACTAAATAATTTTTGTTAAAATATATTTAACCCTTTCTGTTATCTCAACATTATAATATTAAAAAACATAAATTTGACAAATTTGTAATATGGAGAAACAGTTTGTGTTGTAAAGTTAATAGTAAAGATTTTAACATATACCTCTTCTACATATAATGCTAGGAAGCTGTTACATATAACTGTAGAATACAGTGTGACATATAATAGTAGAAGAGAGTCACAAGTAATTAAAAATATATCTGTTGAGAAATAACATGGTAAAGAATTTTGTTTGTTTGATCCATATTTCTCACTATTTCTCTGAATAGATATAAGCTCAGCAGGAGATTGGATCCATCACATGCCATCAGGTATAGCAGCGATGCAAACACTCTCACAGGATGATCCTGTTCCGCACATGTTGCACAACAGTTACATGAGTGGCAGGTATGGGGGAAACCTAGTATCAGTGACACAACAGAACTCTTCATCAGAGCAGTCTTTCCAGGTGAACCAAGTCAGTTTGTAATTTCAGTAATTTTTTTTTGTTGGAATTTTAGAGTACTACTTTATATACCACATTTTGGTTAGCTCTTCTGAGAATTTTCTTTCAGGTGCAGTTTCCTGAATAATTTTTTAATTGTTGTTGAAGGATTCTTAGTTAATTGATTAATTATTTTTTTGCAAATGCATTAAATGCCTCTTTCATTGTCTTGGTAGTAAGTCTGAAAGGTTATGCTAAAAACTGAGTTTGAATACCTGTTGTGGGCATAGCCAGTTGTGTTGCTTTGTGGTTGACCATAAGAGAAAACATAAATTTATAAATGTTTAAAACCTAGTTGTAAATCTTTTAGGTGCATTTTACTTGGAAGTTTACAAGCATATATTTTGTGTAAATTTTGTTCATGATTTCAACGTTTTTTTTGTGTATCTTGTAGTTACTGAAAACTTTGGTTGATCGTCTTGATGAGAGCTGTTGTTAAGTTCTATCAACTTTATCCATATAATTACTATGTATATGAAGAAATACATTTTACCTTTCAAGATAAAATTAATCAATTATTCCAAATAGTTTATTATATATTTATAATGCTGCAACAAGATTGTTGATTAAAAAATACATCAAAAACTGTTTTATTTTTCAGAACACCAGATTATGGCCATATAATGTTTTATGGTTTCTCGTGAATTAAAAAATTTATAATTAGCTTTTTCAGATTGTATCATCTATTGTTGTTTTAGAGAGCATAAGAGTTTTATTTAATCTGTTATTAACTGTTAAGGAAATAAGGAGAAATGTTTGTTCCAGGTGACAAATCAAAATTCAACTCTCATTACATTCATGGTAAAGAAAAAGTACGTGTAATGATAATTATAAATTGGAGATAATTGTGCCTTGTTTTTAAAAGGTTTGTTTGTTTAGAATTAAGCACAAAGCTACTCAATGGGCTATCTGTGTTCTGCCCACCACGGGTATATAAAGGTTTTACTTTATTACTTTTTTAAAGAAAGATAAATGTATCGTGACACTTCATGATATTATTACAAGTAGATAGTGATAGCTGACATTATTCAAACTAAAAATGTAGAAGTACAAAATTGTCTTAACTACTGACACAAAATTTGAAATAAATCTGTTATTTTATAAACATAAAACTACTTCAACTTGCTTCAAGAAAGAAAAGAAAGATTAGGTTACCAGAAAAATTCACTGCAGTTCTACAGTGTAATCATGTTGAAAATATCACTCTAAAGTTATCTCAGAAAAAATAAGTGTAATTCAAGTACTTGTTATGACATGGGATATCAACATATAATTTGTAGGACTCTCAGTAAAGCAGATATTAAGCATTTATAGGTTTTGGTGTATAATGCCTTATGGAGACATTATGATTGATGATAATTTTCATGACTATCAGCTGATGAGTTGAGATATTGACCAAGAAGACCTTACGGTGTAGGTGTGAAGTGCACAAGTTATGTTGTTGAGAGGTTATTGTGTTTATTCTGTACAGAAAGAATTGTTAAAAATTATCATTCTTATTGTGATCTGGTATACATTGGTATTTTGTGTGTCATTATATCATGTTTTGTTAGCATAAAATGTTGTTTAACATAATAATTTATGCATTATTGATAATGGATGTAAGTAGTATTTTCATTCAGGCTTTGCTTGTTGGATACCAGCTAACCCAGTGAGCTCTGACATTGAGTGAAAGGCTTTGTTGTCATTGGCATGCAGCATACAGGGTGTGCAGTAAAGATGCTATTATATTCTTGTTATTGGACATAGTGAAACTGAATGAGGATTTTTAAATCACACAAAAACTGTATTATTCAATATTGTCTAGAGCATAAAATTAATATTGTATGGTTTATTCCTTGTATTATAATGCAGTCTATGAATATAGTCACCCCAGGAGGAGGTTATTCTCCCTATTTGAATGGTGTGCCAGTACCTAACATCTTGACAACTCATCTATATTCTCATGCTAATGGAGGTCTTGCAACAGGAATGGAAGTTGGAGGAGAACTCTGGCATGCTCCTTCCAAAGTGGTGTTACCTAACATTGGAGACAACCTTTCCTGTGACCATAAAATGGTCAGTATCTGGATGGACAATGTGTATGCTTTCAACTAAAGTACAAATAGGATGGCTTAATAAATGTCTTGCCACCCAGTGACGTATGGGAATGAAAGTAAGGTTTTTGTTAGTTTCTCCCCAGTGTTTTACCCACTGTGATATGTGCTAATAAAAGTAAGGTTTACTCCAGTGTCTTATCACTGAATGTCTTCTGCTAATTAAATATTGTTTCTTTACATTTTTCTCTCAATGTCATATCATCAAGTGAAAGTTTTGTTTGTGTTTCTTCCAGTGTCATATCCTTCAGTCATGCATAATGTTGCCGGTAAGGTTTTATTTGCATTTCTTTCAAAGCTTTGTCATTAAATGCTACATATTAATGAACATAAGGTTTATTTGTGTTTCTGCTAGTTTCTTATTAAATAATTCATACTAATGAACATCATGATTTGTCTGTGTTTTTACCAGTGTCTTACCATTAAATGCTTCATATTAATTTCTGTAATGTTTTGTTTATGCTTCTCCTGTTACCTTATACATACTAAGGAACATAGGATTTTGTTTGTTTCTATCAGTTTACCATCATATGGTGTGTACTTCTGACAGTATGGCTTTGCTTGCACTTCTCCCACTGTCTTGTCACCTGTAAACATTATTACCTATTATAAATTACTTTGGACTCGTATCCAATTTATTATGTTACTACATTATGATTTAAAATAACCATAAATTTGAATTTAGAATTCAGTTGAATGCGTATGTATAAAATGTGTGATATTTGTCAAGAAGATTGATACACAAAATTTTCTTTCTTAAAACAAATACATTATAATATACAAACAACAATTGATAGTAATGGTTATTACAGATACTAATTTATATTCAAAAGTTCTACAAACATAAAAAGTACTGTGTCTTCTGTCTGGTCTTATGTGGAAGTGATATTTTATTGATGGTTCACAAAGAGCAAATTAATTTTATGTTGATTCACAGGTACATTTCTTGTGATGGCAAGGAAGGAAGTATTTTTCCTGATGAATAAATCTGTTCTCTTAGAGATACCAATGTCCAAAGTTAATTCTCTGAAGTTTGTAATATTCGAAATGTATAAAAATTTGTGATCAAATATTTATAGTTTCCTGATTAATAGGTGTTTCTCACAATTATAGCCTCCAAGGTTTATAGTATACCAACTGTAGCAAAACAACAATATTAAAACTGTCTCTTCTTGTGTTGTGGTGGGTACCTTTTACACTAATTTGGCAAGATTCTCAAATTCAGCTGGCAATAATACTGAGAGTTACTAGTATTTTACATACATAGTACATTGTTGATTTTTATGCTCAATATTTACCAATTTACAGAACAGGTATAACTTTTGCAATGCACATTTATAAATGTGCATCACATGCACTTTTAAATATATGTTAAACTGAAACATACATAGACGATAAAGAAATCCATTACAATATATGTACAGAAACATGCACGCGTGCACACACAGCACACACTAATTAAGTTAAGGTTTTGTTTGTTTCCCGTACTGTTTTATGATTGAGTGGCATGTAAGGTTTTGTTTACACCTCTCCCAATGTCTTGTGATACACACACACACACACACACACACACACACAATGAAGGGTAAAGTTTTGTACATTTCTTTTTTCTTTCAACTATCAGATATACATGTTTGTTTTTCTATTTTGTATGGTAAACTTGTTGAGCATGAATATTGTGCCTGGTATATAATAAAGAGGTTTTACATTATATAACATAGCTATGATTATAATTTCAAGTTGTTTTGCAAATCAACTTATTTGTGCATTATTGATAATAAAGTTATTGATGTTGTGAGCTGAGAAACGTTTTTGTGAGAATAATCAACATAATTGTGATTCTTGAATGATTTAATTTGCAATGGTCCCTATCATGAATAACTCTTCTGTTGTTGTACAGTAACTAGTAAAGTATTACTTTTGTTTAACCTTGTGATAATTCCTGCTACAAACATGTTGAAGCACGGTGTTGTTTGTACAGTTAATTTTTTCCCCCCATTTTCTTTGTCTTCCTTCTTATGGACTTTGACCTTAAACTGTTTTAAAGCATGTTATCACTGTGGGAAGTTTCACATTTAAATAGTGTCATTTTGAATAAGATTGTAAGTTTGAATTAATAAAATGTCTATATGGGTGTTAAAATGAAATTTGTTTGAAACTCATTAGTTGAATTTCTGTTTTCCATCAGCTTATGCTTATGTTGGAGAAAGCATTAGAAGAAGTTTTTGAAATATTTCCACAAATATACACACATACAAACATATGAAGGGGAAGACGGTGTGTATCATAATGTTTATGTTCACAGATATGTGGACTTTGAATTATCTTTCCTTGAACATGTATGTAAAACTCATAGCCTTGGATTTTTATGTAATTTTTTTTCTTCTTCTAGGCCTGGCACAAGTGGAACCAGCATCTGGCATGAGTGATGTTTTTTTCCTGAATTAGTATCTTTACCGCCTTGGGTTCCCTTTCTTTCCTATAGATGTTTCCTCTTTATCCAGGTGGGGAACTCAAAAGGCATTGTTTAGACTAATGAAGACAAACATGCTTTAGGTTTTTGTGAGATTTAAGTTCCTTCTACTGCTGTGAAACTTCTTTATGGTTGATATGAAGTTATATATTAAAAATTTAAAAGAATTTAGGTGTGGTTAAATATATTATATTGCTTGAAATGTTGATAAATAGACTGTCAGAGATATTATTTCAAGTTGGAATGTATTTGAGAACTTGATCTACCAGTAAAAGTTTCTCACCAGTGAAGTTGTCATTGATGCTTTATTTTCACACACATACCGTGTATTTTCTGTGTGTTTGTGTTTAGGGGATTAGAATAACCTAGTTTTGCTCAGTTATGATCATGATATCAATTGTATGTTCATATGTCTCTTCTTAGATCACCACAATAACTGTTTACTGAACACAACTATATAAAAGTTTTTTTGTGGTTTCATTACACAAGTGTTTTTAGATATTTTAAAATAACATTTCTTAAAAATAAATTTCTCTCACTTTCCAATTTATTCATTCAAGACATTCTTCATTTCTTTCATATATTTTAGATAGAGGGACACTAAGAAACAGTCTGTGTAGTCTATTAATTTGTTTTAAGTTAATTTTAGAACAAAACAACAACATAGATCAGTGTGCTTAAAGATGAATTAGAAAAGGTAAAAATTGCTTTTTAACATTTACACAAATAACAAACAATTAATGTGTGAATTAAAGAAACGTGAAAACTAGTTATTTTGGGTTAAATTTACAGTAAAATGGACGTGGCAAAGTTAAATGCCATAAGTTTTTTTGTTTTAATGTTGGATTTTCTGTAATTCAGCTGTGCAGATTTTGAAAATATTAATTTTCTTCTATCAGATAAAGAGTTTTTAAAAATTGGGAAGAATGAAAATCTCACTTGGATCAAATTAATATTTTATTTACCACAATTAACATTTTTTTAATATTCTGTTTGTAATGTTTGGGTCTTAGAATGATCAATGAGACTTGTATTGTGTTTGGTCTAGAGAAATATTTAGTTCGTGGTTGTCAACATTTTAAACATAACAAAATGCAATCTGATTTTAGTGAAAATGATTCACTTATGTAAAAGTACATATGACGTTTTGTGAAAAATTTGTATGTGATGGAGAAAAATGGATGTCATTTTTGGATTCAGCATACATGAATTACTGTAGGAGGTAAAAATTTCTAGACAATAAAACTGTTGCATACCTATGTTATTACCACCTGAAACTTTATATAAAATCTTTTGTTTTTGAACTCAAGAATTAACAAAAATTGATTACATTGTCTTTTAGAATTTCCAGAAATAATGCAACATATTTAATTATTAGTTTCTTGGGTCTTAATTTATCATTTAAATTCCATTGTAAGTAAACATCTTAGAAAGTCCTGTCACTATGCCATTCGTTTTTGTTTTTTTTATACATGTTTTTTTTATAATAATCCTGAGCCAATAATAAGTCCATAATTATCAATGCAGAATAAAATTAAAGGAAAATACTCCGGTTTCTTCACTGTCAGTGATATGCTTTTAATATTTTTTGAATTTGTCATCTGAAAGCACTATTATATCCATTTAGTCTGAGTTTCAACTTTTATACAAGTTATTCATTTAGTAACTAAAATTCAGTGATTGATAAAAAAAAATGGCTGAAATGCAAGTATGTTTACACTTGCAACAAATTAACTGCACAGAGATGTTTTATTTTCAAACTGTATTGTGTAAATTCATTTTGTGGGACAACTACCTAGATTTTTAAAAGTTTCCTGATATATTGGATAGCATTTTGTGATTTAAATATTAACAAAAGTCCTCATCATAAACGAATTGAACAACATAGCATAAAAATAATGTATTTGTTGTGAGGTATGTATGCATGCACTCAAAAACACACAACTTAGATGATATGCAGAATTGAATATTTTTGTATGGGGTTTACAATTTAAAGCTTGATAGTGAATTTGTTTTCTCTGTTAACTTCCTTTAACATTCAAGAAGATAAATTGTATCATTCACAATCTGAAGGAAAGCTATTGTGTTTTCTAAAAATAACACTTCCTGGGTGTCTTTTTCCATCTTCTGTAACTTCAGACTCAAAGTTAACACTTGTTGATCCAGGTGAACTAGCTCATCTTTGGAATCATTCACTTTGACAAAGAGTGTTTTCATGTGGTTTTGAAGTCTTGTTAGGTGTCTCAAAATATGTTGAATATTCTTACTTGTAAAGTGATCCATAGTTGCTGCTATTTTAATGTGTCACATTTACTTGTGACTATTCAAAATAAGACTATGATGCCTTTCAGTTGTACCTGAAATATGATAAAATTATATGTAGAATAAATTTGTGTTTCAAATCACTGAACATAAATATTGCCCCCCAGTGGCTCAGCGGTATGTCTGCAGACTTACACGCTAGAATCCGGGTTTTGATACCCGTGGTGGGCAGAGCACAGATAGCTCATTGTGTATCTTTGTGCTTAATTCAAAATAACAAATAACATAAATATTTATATAATAATCTACTAAAATTTAACCCCACATTTAAATTGCCTCTTTCCACTTGATTTTACACTCCTGGGTTGCACTATATATAATTTTATAATTTCAGTGTGATTGCTTGCTTATTTATCATAATTCACATAGTGTAACATGAATGTTGAAAAGTATAAATTCTTCATTGTAATAAAGTTTCTCATGGAATAATTTAGAAAGGCGGGACATAACTCGTAACCTGAGGGTTGCGGGTTCGAATCCTTGTCGCACCAAACATGCTCACCCTCCCAGCCGTGGGGGCGTTTAATAATGTTACGGTCAATCCTACTGTACGTTGGTAAAAGAGTAGCCCAAAAGTTGGCGGTAAGTGGTGATGACTAGCTGCCTTCCATCTAGTCTTACACTGCTAAATTAGGGACGGCTAGCACAGATAGCACTCGAGTAGCTTTGTGCGAAATTCCCAAAACAAACAAACTTAATTGGTCTGTAGGTATCTGCTTGTGATATGCAGATAAAAATCCACATATATTCGCATATATGTATATATATGTAATATGAATGTTAAACATATGCACGAACTTAAGTATATTTGCAACACTGGATGACGCTTCATACGAATGGACAAGCACGCTACAGTTTCTAAAGGTGAAGTGTATACAGAGCTATAACATAAAAATAAAGAAATATTAAAATATTATGAATTTTAAAATTCATAAAAAAAATTAAAATGAAGTAGGTATCCAGCTATAAAAAGTAACAAAACAAGAATTAAAACCACAATTGCAAATTTATGAAAATTAATCCTGATTTTCATAAATTTGCAATTGTGGTTTTAATTATCTGTAGTTCAAAGTAAAGGTTAAATTTTATACAGTTGACTATGGTTTTAATTATTGTAAAAGTTGCATTAGTGTGGAAAAGTGCTGGGACAAACTCAAAAATTTGATTACAAGCCACTTTTAAAGAAGAATGGCAAGCAACTTTAAGATAAATCATCAAAATTTTGTTTCTAGTGCAACGGAACCTTAATGAAAGTGTTTGAATTCAGTAAACAGTTAATATTTTGTGTCCTGCTTTTTTTTTTTAATAACTGCAGACAGGTATTGTTGCAACATGTTGTATTAAAGTGTCCATTGGTACTTTCTCCAAATGTTTATCAATACAGCCAAATAAAACTCCTTAGGTAGCAACTTTTGATTTGTCAGGTTTTTGATCTGTCAAATCCCAGATCTGCTCAGTTGGTTCCAGATCAGGGCTCTGTGGAGACAATTGCATCGTTTGAATGATTGCAGCAGCTTCTTTCTTAGTTTCGTAAGTTATACATAGGATTGACGAGTGTTTGATATCGTTATTTTCCTGTTACTAGAATTCTCTGCCAATAATATGCAAGCAACTGTTTATACCATGACAGATCAGTATCTGATGATACTTGCACTGGGCCATTATTTCACCTGTTTTGCAAATATTTCCTGTCGTTTGAGGAAAAAAAAATCTCAAAACCAAAACACTGCCTCCCTCATGGTTCATGATATGTTCTATGCATTGAGGTAAGTATCTTTCATCTTTCTTTCGCCAGGTGTACAACCTTACGCATTCAACCAAATATTTCAAACTTATGCTCATCCATCCATGACACTTTTTACCAATCATTAACATTCCAGCTTTTGTACATTTGAGTAAATATCTGAAAATCAAGTAAAGACGTTTTTAATTGTTACACAACCATATGCTCCATTCTCGTCGAGTTTTCTTGCTACTATTGATCTGGACGCTTTGATCTCATTTGGTATATGGCCATTTATTTTATGCTTTAGGTCAGTGACAGTCTTTCTTCTGCGCCGAAAGCTGCACAAATGTATAATCTTAACATCAGTGCCATTTAGTTCAGGTTTTCTTCATCTTCCTTTCCTATTTTCAAATTTACCCGTCTTGGTCTCACGATCTAGGCTGTGTTTGACTAGGAACATTTCAAGTCTGCAGTAATTTGTCCGAGAATTCAACTAGCATCACGTAAAACTTTTATGTGAAGGCTTTGCTTCACTGACAGTTATCTATGCTTTTCAGGCCAGGTCATGAAGACGAAACGTAATATAGTGTTTAACACTGTTTCTATCAAGGTTTATTTGTAGAGTGCTATTAATTGATTTCTTCTAGCATATGCCACTGCCATATGCTAGCTATTTGCTAGTTTCTTTCTATATACTTAATACACGCCATGAGGTACCACGACAGTTATTTTAAACATTAAGTTTGATCGGGCTGTTTCTTCAAGCAGAACCTTTATGATATGCTCTTGGTACAAGTATATGGGAATGCTAAAGAATAAGTATTCTCACTCTGGCTCATTCAGTTGTCAACAGGGATTAGTGAAGTATTAGGATAGTAATGCACTTTACATTCAATAGATACATGGAAGAATTATCCCCATAAAGTGGAAAAAATAAAAAAAATTCTCTTCTGCTGACACTTTAGCGTAGTTCTGTATAGCTATTTGGGATAAGCTTTAGTTAAAGTTTAAAGACGTTGTGTCCTTTCCACGAAAATATAAAGACTGAACAAATAAACATGAAAATAAAAATTTGACGGAAAGGGAGGGTCATTTATTATTCGTAGAATTTTGTTTTTTTGGAATTTCGCACAAAGCTACTCGAGGGCTATCTGTGCTAGCCGTCCCTAATTTAGCAGTGTAAGACTAGAGGGAAGGCAGCTAGTCATCACCACCCACCGCCAACTCTTGGGCTACTCTTTTACCAACGAATAGTGGGATTGACCGTCACATTATACACCCCCACGGCTGGGAGGGTGAGCATGTTTAGAATATCTGTAAAAAGTATTCAAAACAAAATAAATGTTGCCGAAAAGCTCACAAAGCGATACTAATTGAATAAATTCAAAAACAATTTTTAACTCTTACTTTGGTTGGCACTGTAATACGTAGAGTTAAATAAAGCAGTCTAAATTTTCTAAACTAGGGATTGAAAATCGTTTTAAATTTCATCCAACAAGCACCACCTTGTTTGTGTACTTTGTATTGCAGAATTTATTTTATGCTGGATACTTTGTATACCAATTCTACGAATAATGAGCAATCCCTACTTTTAGTTAAAAATTTTATTTCCTTGTATAGGCGGGCCTAGTGCGTTAAGGCGTGCGACTCGTAATCTGAGGGTCGCGGGTTCGCGCCCGAGTCACGCCAAACATGCTCACCCTCCCAGCCATGGAGGCGTTATAATGTGACGGTCAATCCCACTTTTCGTTGGTAAAAGAGTAGCTCAAGAGTTGGCGGTGGGTGGTGATGACTAGCTGCCCTCCCTCTAGTCTTACACTTCTAAATTAGGGACGGCTAGCACAGATAGCCCTCGAGTAGCTTTGTGCAAAATTCCTAAACAAACAAACAAACCTTGTATAGGCAATTTGTATTTTGATGATGCTCCCTTGCTCTGTGTCGCTTAGCAACAAAACTACATGTTTTGTATACATGTATAAACAAAGTGGTACTGTCTGTTGTATGTCTGTGTAACTACATCGAAGGATGTGGATGGATGTTTACCGAATGTGGAGGTTTATTGGATTCATGAAGAGATGTATTACAAATTTTCATTCCTGTTATGTATAAAGCGTTATGTATATACGTTATTATTCATATAGAAATTTCTAGAACTAGGTAGGTCGATCATTTGTATTGGCCTGGTGTATGTACGAGACGAATCTAGATTACTCTGGAATGCTGGGAAGTTACGCGATTGTTCGAGAAGAGTAGGCCTACTAATATATAAACAGACGGCAATGAGAAGAAATCAGTCAGTCATTCGTTTACATTCAATTCAAGAGATGTTGTGTTCGTTTGAGAAAGTTTAAACGTTTGCTGTGTGTTTATTCAACTTGGATTTGTGACTAGAGCTAGATCTACAGAAGCTGTGATTTTATTTCGTCAATCTTTACGATTCATTCGAATTAGTGGTTATACTGAAAGTCAACACGTACAAGACTGTTTAGGGGAGACCGGCGCAAACTTCGGAATTTCTTCGTGGGTTTGTTTGTTTGTTTGTTTTGGAATTTCGCACAAAGCTACTCGAGGGCTATCTGTGCTAGCCGTCCCTAATTTAGCAGTGTAAGACTAGAGGGAAGGCAGCTAGTCATCACCACCCACCGCCAACTATTGGGCTGCTCTTTTACCAACGAATAGTGGGATTGACCGTCACATTATACACCCCCACGGCTGGGAGGGTGAGCATGTTTAGCGCGACGCGGGCGCGAACCCGCGACCCTCGGATTACGAGTGCACGCCTTAACGCGCTCGGCCATGCCAGGCCTTCTTCGTGGGACTAAATTCACACCCTAGACTGGAATTTTGGATTTCTGATCTGGACTTTTTTACTTTCATTCTAGATCATATTATTAGACACAGGCCAGTACCATTTTGTATTGTAATTAATTTTGAAGGTTGAAACTGAATATCTGTAATTGTATTATATAACTTATTTTATATCTGTTACATATATAATAGTTTATTGTAATAAATTATACAAGCTGTTATCTGTGTCTTTCTGTTGCGTTCAGTCTACATACATAGAAAACGTAACAATTCCTTACAGTTTTTATTGCAATTACACATAAGGGAAGCAACTTTTTCTTGTCCTAAGATAACCTATAATTAATCACAACTGTACATAGCTTTCGTCTAGGCACGAGGGGACTGGCATTCCAGGGAGTATATATGTATTAAATTTATACGTAAAATTGCGTAATAAACGTCTTAATTGCATAAGTCGACGAGTCTGGTAAAGTTACTTATAATGATATTGAACAAGTGAGTTGTCATTACGTCTACACTTCGAATTCGAAGATTTCTTAGTTAAGACGCATTTGAAATTCGTTTACTTCGTCTTAGAGCATAACCTACTTACCAAGATCTAGCGGTAATTAACTATGTACTTTTTCAAATGTTAACTTTTTGAAATACGTTCTAAATAAGTATTTTTTTTTACAATTTTATAGGCTCAAATTCACTCTAGTTAAAATTTTTAACTTTTGGTTATATTTTATACCATTTTCTATACTTATATTACAAAGTAATATCCGCTTTACTGCAAAAACGCGCTTCAAAGAGGAGTTTTGTGTATAATTGTGATTTAGTTGAAAGACAAGTTTATTTTTGTTATTGTTTCTATGACAACAAATATCTGCAGATTTGAACATATGTTTAACAGTTCTTGTTTATATTTGTATTGCTTGTAGTTAAACAAAATTTTGTTCCTGCATCATTGTTGTCAATAATATATTACCAATAATGGTTGATAGATAAAAATAATGGAATTTGATTTGTGCAAAAAATTTCTATAGAGAACAGCTATTACATTACCAAAACAAACAGAACAACGACCATTTACTGAAGATAATTTAGAATTTACTTGATCTAAAGTTTTTGTTTGTTTTTGTATTATCTAATTCACAAATTTTAATACAAACAAAGTTTCACATTAACTGTTGGTTAGGACGCTAAAATAGCAATTTACGAATTTCAGGGTAGAAACTAAATGTTGAACTTGCTTGCGTTGGAGCTATGATAATGGACAGTTAATTCCAGTATTCTTGGATAAACGAGTGAGAAGTACAAGAACTGGCGGTAGAGACTATCGTCTGATTTCTTTCCTTCTTGTCAGCCGTTAAAATTTATGGACACTGGCAGACGGCCATAGCAGCGTTGTCGTAAAAGAAAAAAGTGGAAGTTTTAATTCAAAATTAAAGCCCAATGCAATCTATAGTGCAAGTATCCCTAACGTTATCCAATGAAAAACAACAAAATTGTAATGCGATCAGAGTTTTGCCTTTAATGTTGTTACAAGTGAATACGTTTGCAAATAGTGAAGAGGGAAACAAATAATACAGGGTGGTCGCTAGAAAAGCGGAAAATTTGTCAAACAGCTATTTATTTTTACAAATAATAACTTTTGCAAAGTTTTTTTAAAGGCATATGTTATATTACACTCATAGATGCCCAAAATGCATTTTATGATATTAAAATCATGCATTTTATTCATGATGTAAAGAAATCAAAATAGAAATGAGTAAGCACGCGTTTTATTCATGATCTCATCTGACCCTCAAATTTTCCGCTTTTCTAGTGACCACCCTGTATATTTGCATTGATATATTCAAATTTTATTTTAATTTTCATCAGAAATGAAATTGAAAAGAGAATATGAGATGTGAGGGCCCAATGCATTATTTTATTGGTCGTAATTTCTGTTGTGGGCTGCGGTTTCGCCTGTTCAAACCTCATCATCACAGCTTGGATTAGCAAATCAAAGAAATACCATTTAGGTTTCTTGTGATGGTGAAGTGTACATAACATCTATAGGGTTTTAAGTCCTTTTTATTTTACCGTGTAATTTGGTTTGCTGAACCAAGCTGTGAGACAGGTCTTGAATAAGTAAAGCTGTAGTCCACAGCAGAGAGTACGACCAATCAAAGAATGCACTAGGCCTCTACATCTCTTTTTTTTTTCAATTTCACTTGCTGTGAAAACAAAAGAAGCCTTAACATACATATATGACAATTAAGCAACTGTTTTTGCTCTATAACATTGAATAATGAATCCGACGAAACGTCATAAAACTATTCACACACATAAATTAATTTGGTTACTACATGGTGAAGTAAAACAGACACGAAACCTACAGGAAAAATAGTTTTATTTGTCTCGTTTTTAATTTCATTATAAATATTTCATCGGTTTTGGAGTAAAATGTTACTGTAAATTCCACTGAAAGCTTTCAGTTGATAAATTTGTAGCATACTGATTTCAATCTATTTTGCCGGAATTGCTAGATATTATCAGTCAATGGTCATTGACAACACCAGTAAAAATAAATCATTTTGTGGGATTATATCATTATTGGATCATAAAAGTAAAATATGTTTTGGGGTAAATACATGCGGGTGCTTTTTTTTTTTTCGTCAACTCGCACAAAATTGTTATTACATCACTTTAAAAGTAACCTGAAGTTGTCAGATGTTGGGGGAAATGATCTCTCACACAGTTCATGCACCATTGTTTACACTTCAGATAAGCTTTTATTCATCAGCGTGTCGCTTGCATCCCTTTTTTATTCATAAGGAAAGTTTGTGTTGATCTAATACCGTAAACTCAATAAACATTTCACATTTTAATACCACTTACTCTTGTCTGAAGTATTAGTGGGATTCACTCAACACCCTTATTTTTAGTGCACCAATGTTTTTGCAAAAGGGGGACGCGAACTTTGGATTCTCGAAGTCACAGCCCGGGCTTGCGTTTATTTGAATTAATATTCAAAGAACACAACTCGTTTTGTGATTTACCTATCTGCTGTATATTTTTTTAATATCAGAAGTTTGGTTGATATGGTGATAACGTGACGTTATTTTAGAACGATATATCTTATTAATTACCATTAACTTAGTAAAAATCATAAAAAATGTTGCAAAAATATATAGTGCTAAAATTCAGTAGAAATTAGAGAATGGAGGAAAAAGTTCAGAGATGAGAAGGGGGGATCAAAACAACTAGTTCATAAAATTTCACAAAAACAAATGAACAATGGTTTTTCATTTTAATTGTATTTTAGTGTAGGGAAGCGGCGAGTTGGTTAAGGGTTTTAACGATTTTATTGATCAAATGGGTAGAACTTGTTACTCTTGATGAAGAGCTATTGCTTAAATAAATCAGTTTATTTTAAATAAAGTATTCTGTAGCTGGTTAACAGTCTAGTCACCAAAGGAGAATACCCTGGTTGAACAGCTCTAAGTTTTCGGACTTACAACACTAAAATCAGAAGTTTGGTTCTCCTACCTATAAGATAAACACTAAACGTGAAGAAGAGTGAATTATAAGTTTAATTCATAACTATATTTTCAGTATATCATATTTCATTGAAACATGGTGCATGATAGTGGGATAGAGTTGAAGCTGAAAAAATGTCCTATATTGAAATATTTGGGACCTTATAACGTAGAGCTACACAAAGATCTATCTCTGGCGCTATGTCCATCGTAGAGAATAGAACACTGAATTTTAGAATTTCAAATATGGAAACCGCTGATCTACAGGGAACCAGACTTCAGAAACTATGGTGTCATAATACGGTTCTGAAATTTAATTCTGTGTATAATGTAACTGATATGGGACGAGGACCGTAAATAACGCACAGGAATAATATAACGTCAGTTCCAATTATATTATTATTATAGGTACATTGTAAACACACTTTGAGGTTGTTTTTACGAAATGTGCTTTGTACTTTCATCTTGTGTTATTAACTGAAAAAAAGAATGAAATTCCGCTGGTTGAGATAAAAAAACAAACAAACCTATTACCAGTATGCCGTCTTTTGGTGGATCAACAGTAATTCCATAGACTTACAAGGCTGTAATTCAGAGCTCGCTGAGGATACAGCAGATAGCCCAATGCGGCTTTACTCTACAATAAACTAACTAATTTAAGAAAAGATCCGATTGCATTATAAATCAAATAACATATGTAAGATACAAGTATTATTTATGCATTATTTGCTAAATAACAGCGCAGAATGTTTGGACCGATATTTAGGAAGAACAGGTTTATCTTCCTTCCTCATTTGCTGATGTTGTTATCCCTCGTATGGCTGTTCATGCATCGCCTCAATTTATTGCTAAACGTTACATGGAAGAGTTGTATACTTCTTGACAGAAGTAGTAATACATTAGCTTATACTAAGGCCGTGTCCTTTGAAGTAACAGTGCGAGATATTGAAGGAGATGGCTCTGTCATAATGCACCAAAACTGTGGACCTGTTGCAGTGCATACGCTAGCACCTACTCTTTGGGGGTAGAGAAAAATATTCATCAAAAGTAACTCAAAAAGCTGCAATTAGAATGGTATGTGGAAGAAAAATAAAATACAAATAAATAATTTCAGAAAAAAATGTAAATAGCACAAAAGTATTTATGAAAACGATAGATATTCTCTGATTGTTTGTCTTAATCGGCCAGATTTTTCCAGTAGTCATAAGTTAATCTAGCAAATGGGAAGACAGAACTTTGAAGTTAGAAACATTGATTCTATTCTTGCTTTATTTCCTTCCAACGGCGGAATAAGAAAAATTAAGATTTGAATGTAAAGTATAGAGGATGCACTTAAAAATGTAAGATTAACTAATATTCTGTCATTTTCAGCTTGATTAAAGTGCAGTGCCGTTTGTACGACAACTTTGTATTGTAAAATAGTTAATATTTGTGTTGAAAATGCATTAAATTTACACAAACACGTCCTACATGATACGCTGGCATGGCCGAGCGCGTTAAGGCGTGCGCTCGTAATCCGAGGGTCGCGGGTTCGCGCCCGAGTCGCGCTAAAACATGCTCGCCCTCCCAGCCGTGGGGGCGTATAATGTTACGGTCAATCCCACTATTCGTTGGTAAAAGAGTAGCCCAAGAGTTGGCGGTGGGTGGTGATGACTAGCTGCCTTCCCTCTAGTCTTACACTGCTAAATTAGGGACGGCTAGCACAGATAGCCCTCGAGTAGCTTTGTGCGAAATTCCAAAACAAACAAAACATGATACGCTTTTACACTCAACTTTTTATTAATCATTTAAAGGGCTTAAATCGTTTTTATTACGACTGTTGTTGTTGTTTTGAATTAAGCACAAAGCTACACAATGAGCTATCTGTGCTCTTCCCACCACGGGTATCGAAACCCGGATTTTAGCGTGTAAGTCCTCAAACACACCGCTGAGCTCCTTGGGGGCTTTTATTATGAACATAAAAATATACCCGTCTTATTATATTGGTTATAATTTATATGGTATTGAACGTCATAGAAAACTATTGAAAAATCTTGAGAAAGAGGATGTCACAGGTTGGTTTGGCAAGAAGGGTCTGATTTTCTATTTGATAGCTATGTAACTAAAAAAAAATAAAGGCTATGCAAATTATGCTTTGCCTGAGCGATGACAATATTGTAATTAGTAATTTACCTTAAATTTCGTGCTTCTTGGAGGGGTGGCAAATAAATTAGATTGCAGTGGATAACTGAAGAAAAAGTCACATTTCTCCCAATGGGAGACTATGAGGATTATTTTAAATATTGCCATATAAAATTAAAAACCTAACACTTATATACATTATCAAATTATGGATTATTAATTACGATTTTACGTTATACTAATAGTTGATATGACTTGAAGAAAAAATTGCTGAATAAAAATTTTTAAAGTAACTTACTAAAAGCATCGTAACATGCGCAGTAAAGAGTGACAATGGCGAGAAGGTTAAATCAGATCAATATTGTCCAACCGCCTTAATTATCGTCTTAATGGTTATTAATCCATTCAAGTCACCTGAGAGAATACGAGATGGCTAATAAACTGCCTTCAGTACTACATGAACACTTCATACTTTCTTCTGCTATCTCTGGTCATAGAAAGAAAAGTTTAAGTGTTGTGAGCAGATTATTTCTACTTTTGGAAAAAACACTTCTAACCTGTTGACGTATCCGAAGGTTAGCCTTTTTATTACGTTTGTTAATATGAACTATATTCTGTGTTAATTATACAATATAATGTAGGTAAACTTTCCACATACATTAAAGTTTGAGGTCAGGAATAGCATAAAAAAACTTGATCACTACTGAAAGTAATTTTCAAAACATCAGCCATCGTGTCCTACTTTTAAAAATCAAGCAAGCAACTGACTTATTTAAGGAATAGGCCAATGTTCAATCTTTGTAACTCATAAATTAAAATGATTAAGTCTTTATTGAATATTCCCTAGGAGAAATTACATAACCTAGATACTAGTACATCAAAACTTACTTTTCATGATCGAACTGTACTTGCAGGTTTGGTGACAGTACTGACACCTTTTGAAGAGACAACAGGTTTCATTCAGGATCAAAACATTGGATTTGTGTGTTTGTTTGAAGTTATACATAAAGCAATACAACCACGGGTTTTGAAACCAAATTCTAGCATTGTAAGTCCGCAGAACATGGGTACCTATTTGTTATTTCATTTGGAAAAATAAAAGTATTGCAATGTTATTATTTGTTCAAGTTTTCGTTGTATCAGTTTCTAAAACATTTGTTTCATACAATAAAATTATTGAAATTTTATCGTCTGATGTTTCATCATCATTACATACTACCTGACAAAGTATTCGTTAATGTAATCACTAATACATTTGTATTCGAATACTTAGCGTTTTCTCTGTGTTAGTTTTCTTGTTCACAAAAATATGAAGCATTTGTATTTATATTTGATTACAGATATCCAATACTCGCCCCATCCCTACTATATTGTAAATATGAGATAATAGTGAAGATAGTCAAAGAGGTTGTGTGTGCAGTTGTTAAAGAAAATAGTAGAGTGAATCAGTCTGCATTTTACCTATTGCAGATAATTTGTTGATAATTTGCTTTTATATTAGTCTTAGACTGTTAGAGGTTTGAACGCCATTTGTATCAGTGCTTAAGATACTAGAAACACCAGAATGAACAAATAATTTATTATAGTTAAAGTGAACCGAACTTCGAATTATTTTATTCGAGTATTTTAAAAATATACCCTCAGGGCATGGCAGAACAGGATTTCACCCTCTGCTTTGGAGAAAATCATTCGCTCTCTTAGGGACATTGAAGAAAAAAAAAGGAAAAGAAAATATGGAACGCATGCATATAAAGAAACAATTGAACAGTGGATCAAGCAAATGATACATTGACCAATACAATTTTGTTTCAAATTTTTTCTTTTATGTCTTGTTATAGTTATCACACATATATAGAAAAATATTTTTTTCTGTTTTTCTAATTAATATTTATAAGATAAATATATGAAGATATATAAACAGAGTAAAATTTTCTGTTTTTGTAATTAATATTTATCTTGTGATGAAGCTCTTTTAGAAAAAAGATTTTTTTAATTATTTTATTTTAATGAAATAATACATTTTTATCTTAATTGTATTATTAAATGTTTATTTTGATTTAAATGTATTTATATTTTGTGAATAAATTAATAAAATTTAAAACATTAATATTTGATCATTTGTTTGCATATTTTAACCTGACCAGGGCAGAAAGTTGTGTGAATGAATATATAGATTTTTTTTAAGATTACACTAGTCATTTTCATTTCAATGGTTTTTCTCCCCCAATTTTTGAAGTAATCAGTTTTTAGCTTGTTATGTTCTAGGTCCTTTTTGTAACAGTCCAAAAGTAAATAACCACGTCTTGAAGTTTTTGAGCAGTAATCTTTACCATCTGTACCACCTGTTGTACCTCATTTTCTTATCTTACATTTTCTTTCAGACAAATGTTTAGGGTAAATGTCCCCCTTTTATATTCAGAAAAAGAGTCAGCAAAGAAGCTTCGATCTGGTAACATATTGGTGAAAACATCTACAACTCAAATCATCTTGCATTCAAAGGCGATTGGGGATATACCTATTGAGGTTACATCTCATGCTACTTTGAATTCATCACGAGGAGCTCTGGTTGAGAGGGATTTGAAGAGCATCCTCGAGTCAGAGATTCTTGCTGGTTTCTCCACTCAAGAAGTTTTGCAAGGATGGAATTATGATCCGACCAATGCCCTCATTCTGATATTTACATCACCACGTTTACCTGCCACCATCAAGGCAGGTTATCTTAGTTGCAGGATATGGCCGTACACTCCAAAACCTCTCAGATGTTTCTAGTGTCAGAGGTCTGGTCACTCGAAGACGTCATGTCGTGGTTCTCTGACTTGTGCTCGTTGTGGTGGTAAGGACCATGATACCTATGAGTGTGAAACTGACCCTCATTGCGTCAATTGCAATGGCTCTAACCCGTCCTAATTTTCTTTCATCCCTAAATTGTTGAAAGAAAAAGAAGTGCAGCGTTTGAAAACGATTCATAATATTACTAATCCTGAGACTCGAAAATTGCTGTAGACTGTTCATTTTGGACGTATGCTGCTGCACTTCGTTCCACAACTATGGTGGGAGTGCAGACATAATTCCAGTAAATCCCAAGATCCATATTCTTTGGTTCCTGGTACGGGAATTTCCTTGGATACATCTTCTTCTTCCACCCCAAGATGCAAAACAATGATTCGTTCATTCCTCAGTCGCTGGAATCCTCTCCAATAACAAAAAACCTGCCCAATTAACCTCAGTGCAGCATCCATGGAAATTGACAGACCTTTCTCAGATAAAGACAATAAAGAAAAAATACATGGTCATAAACAGAAAGGCACTTCACCCAATTCGCCCACATAAAAATGGTTACCTTGTTACACTGGAACTGTCGAGATTACGTTCTAATCTGGATGAGATCAAAACACTGATTGCTTGCTACCATCCTGTATATCTTTCTTTACAGAAAACATTTCTAAAACCTGTCAATACAGTCACCTTTCGGCAAGTTTTCTTTGTACAGTAATGAAAGGCTGTGTGATGGACGATTGCATGGAGGGGTGACACTGTTGGTTGATCAGCATATACCTATTCTGTCTTTGCTACTCGACACACCCTTGGATGCCGTAGTCATCCGTGTTTCCTTGGGTCATACCATCAATGTTTGTTCTCTCTACTGTCGCCTGGAGAGACATATGATCAATCAGATCTTGATGCTTTCATTGAACAGTTGCCGTCTCCCTTTTTAATCCTGGGAGGCATTAACAGACATCATCCCCTCTGGGGAAGTGATGATACTGATAGGAGGGGTCGCTCTGTAGAGCATATGCTCTCTAGTCATAACCTTTCTCTTTTCAATACTGGTTCTTCTACTTGTTTCCATGCACCTAGTCAGTCCTTTACTGCTATTTATTTCTCAATTTGCTCGTTTTTATTATTCTCCCATTTGTTATGGAGGGTTGACAATAATTCAAATAATTTTCCTATAATTTTAAGATACTGGCCGTGGTCGATGCCAACCGGCCCGCGTACCCTGGTGGAAGCTGGATCAGGCAAACTTGCCCTGTTTCACTGCTTTTACAGTACTTGATCCTGTCATCTTCTGTGAGCCATCAATAGACGACTGTATTATACAAGCAACTGCTCACTGTATTCCTAAAACCTTGACACGTTTTCCACTATACCCTCGTCCGTGGGGAAATCCGGCCTGCCACGTGGTTCAGAAGGCTCAAAAACGGGCCTGGGATACTTTTGGTAGGTATCCCACAGTCTCGAACCGCATTCCTTTCCAGCGTGCCCCTTTCACATGCTCGGTGGGTAAGACGTCAAAGCCAGAAGAAATCTTGGATTAAGTTCACAACTGGCATATCTTTTACCGCCAGTTTCAAAGTTATATGGGACAAGATTTGGAAGGTCAATGGGCAATATAATTCTGTCTCTCTCTAGAACTTGCTCTCTGATAACCAGGAAGTAGCTGATACCTGGAGCAGCGCCGATACTCTAGGTGAAAGCTTTTGCCGGGTATCTGGCAGCACTCCTGCTTCTTCCTCTACCTTCTTAGCCATCAAGACTCAGGCAAAGTAATCACCTCTTTCCTTTCGAGCTGATTGTCTCTATGACTATAATCGTCCCTTTTCACTGGTGGAACTGAAACTGGCCTTTTATCGGTCTGGCAATTCATCAGTTGGACCTGTTTATATACACTATGACATGCTGCGCTATCTATCTCCTATCTTACTTGCTATTCTTCTAATTGTTTTCAACAGGATCTTGTAGGAGAATGATTTTCCTCATGCCTGGTGCCAGGCTATTGACCTACCTTTCTCTAAGCCTGGGAAGGCTACGAAGATTTCTTCAAACTACTGTTCAATTGCTTTGACGAGCTGTCTCTATAAGATCTTAGAGAGGATGGGTAGTGCTCGTCTTGTTTGGTTCCTCGAATGAAAGAATCTCCTCTAGTCACTCAGTGTGGGTTCTTGCGCTATCACTGCTGTATTTATTCCGTATATGGACTATGGTCCTGTATTCAAGACTCGGCTCCGTGCCAGCTGGCTGTCGACTTCGAGTGAGCCAAGGGAAAACAAGCTTTTCCAAATAAAACCCTATGTTGGACTTTGACTGTCTTGCTTACATAAGGATGGGAAAGAAGATGTTGTTCTAACAAGACTACGGATTGATCAGTTTTTCAACTGATCGTTTTCTTTTATCTGGAACTGATGCACCAGAGTATAGACTGTGTAACACTCAGATCGCAATAAAGTACATTTTACTTTTTGTCATCGTTACAACTCTCCACGACGGCACCATTTTAAACATATTCTGTTCCAGAATTTGTTCATAACGTTAGGCAGTATTATTGGTGATGATGACACTGTCCATCTTAGTAAAGTTTTAGTGTTTTTAAAGGCCATTAATCTTTTTAATGCTATTTAAGTTTTTTAATTTATACATTAAACTTTTTTTATGTGGTTCCCTTCTAAGAATCACAGTCCATCTTGTACAATTTGAAATTAGAAAATGTTCATAACGTTATAAAACACAAAACCAGGACCGAAAAAGCAAACTCCAGGTGACTAGCGCTGCTGTTTAAACTACCCGTTAGTTATCCTGGCGAGTTATTATTAAAATTTTGCTACATAACTTTTCGAAAATTTCCATAACGTCAAATGACTTGGAACTAGAACTGGAAAAGCCAACTTCAGGTGACTGACGGTTGTTTTTGTACTTACCTGTTAGTCTTTCTGGCGAGTTATGATGATTACAATTTTGCCACAGAAAGTCCTTTACGACTTCTATTACTGTAGTTTTTTTTCTGAACATTTTAGACTATATGTAAACTTTGGTTTTATGCTATTTATGTTTTTATGAACTTTGTTTTGTTTTATTTTAATTTCCTTTGATAAATTTACTTTACTTTTACCTTTTTACCGGATGTTTGACGCTGCTTTGTGCCATAAAACACCAAATGAACCAACCAGCCAACCACCCTTTTCGTAATAAGTACAAAGATGCTGGAAAAAAACATGCATGTGATCATCACAAAGGAAAATGTTAGAATGTGAAAAGTCGTGAACAAAGGTTATTGAAACAGGATATTCAAAGCTGAGACAGTCATATGTTCAAGACCGGTAAAAGTCAAAGTTATCTGAAATCGTATCAGAATCGCAAAAGAAGATATCAAAGTTTTTTGTTCCGCTACATCTACATCATCACTCGCAATGGAAATCAAAACTAATAAACAGTCAATAAAACTAGAGACTGGTTCAAACTCTTAATAAATTAAATTGATTGACACAGTTTTGACAAAAGTCGAAAGCACTATTTCAAAAGAGCCACACGATTTTCAGGAAGAAACCTCTCAAAGTAAATTATTATTCGTCCACTGACCATTTAGAAAATGCTGAAACTAAAACTATTTGGAAAGAACATTCGTCAGAAAAAGTTAGTGGCCTTAAATGTGGTGATCTACAATGACCACAACTTTCCGAATTCCCATCTCGGATTACCTACGGGATTTGCCGATCATTTCAAACTATGTGGTATAAAGAATTTCCTTGGGTATCTTGTCATCAAGATTATGACTTTGCAACTTGTTATCTATATGAGAAGTTTGCTCCAAAGTCTTGTAACACATTTACATTTGTTAAATGGCCAGAACCAGAAAAAACATATTGCCATTAGGGGTGACTATAAAGATCGTCTTAACGTATGTGATTCTCTTGAATTTTTCCATCTGCAGAGTAAGGATCTTCTATAGTTTAAGGAAAAGTTCACAGATCTTGTTGGTCGACATAAACAATGGTTGAGTTGGAATATTTAAATGAATTTTTAATCTGGTTACGATGAACGTGAGAAAATTAATAACCGTCACCGCACGTGGAACCATGGATGTCAGTCTCGAGGAGTAACTTTCTCTTTGCATTCGCTAAGTTTCAGAAGTTGTCATTAAATAAATGCTTTAGGCTTTTTCTTAGCGAAATCAACAAAAGTTTGAACCCGTTTTGAACTGATTACAGAAACTCTAGTGCAAGAGGGTCTCGATCTCTCTTTGATAGTTGGCCAAGGATACGACAGCTCAAGTAATCAAAACTGTGACCCCAAAAGTCAATTTATGTCCGTTGTTTTGACCATTTGCTTGATCTTGCTGTTCAAAAAATCCTAAATAAAACGTATTCAATGATAAACACTTCAGGGACAATCCAATTAGTTTACTCTTTTGTCCTAGTGTCACCAAAGTTTTCAGAAAATTCAAAAAAAGTTGCAGAGAAAAAGTCACTGTGCTTCAGTTTCAGAGTGAGACCCGCTAGGCCTTAAGACATGCCGCTGCGGCAGCCTTGAAGAAACTCACTGAAGCTACAATTTTCGACCTTCTTAAAATTGTTTCAGACGATCTTAGCACTAAGGCTACGGGTTAAAGCCTTTTAGTTTCAGTCTGAGACTTAGAATTCATTTTCACTCTCCTAGTCTTGGAAAAACTTTATGTTTTGTCAATTTAACTTCAATCAGAAAGAAATGGATATCTTTTTGATGAGAAAATCTACTCATGCGACAATCAACAATCTTAAATCAATAGAGGCAAACGAAAGTTTTGCAAAAATATGGGATAAAGCCACAAATTTGATGAAAGACATAAAAGATTTAATAAAAGAAGAAAGATATATCAGTTTCATTGAGTGCAGATTTGGATAGTTCAACCTCTTATGCAAGAGGCACTATCTTTTTTACCACTGTTCAAGCTTTTAAAGAGCAAATTTAATCTCGTTTCGATGGAAATGATTAAAATATTCTTTGCGGTCTCTCTTGTGTCACAATGCAAACAGAAAAAAAGATGCTACAAATGATGTCTCATTACTTTATTACTTTTATGGAATAAATGATAATCAATTATCTTCAGAAAAAAAACTGTGGTTGGTATTTTCGATCAAGGAAAACAATATCCCTAGTTGTCTTCAAGATATAATTTGTCAAAATGGATTTATGACAATAGCATCTCTCAACTCCTTTCAACTTATTCTCAGTTGGTGCAAATATTCAGCACTAGTACAGCCACATCCTGCTCTGCTAAAAGATCATTCTCTTCTTTCCGTAGAATCCAAACTTACTTACATTATACCATTAGACGAGAAAGACCGTTTTATGTTGCCATTTTGAAGGGGAAACAAATTTTGTGATAAAGAACGAAATGAAAGAGATGGTCAATGGTTTTGCTCATCAGAAGAATCGTGAAAACTTGCTTATTTGAATTTTATTTGGTATTATTTTATATTTGCATCAGAAAAGTAAAAAAACACTAACTGCAATGAAAAACTTATGTTTACGATTTTTGAAAGCGAATATATGTTGCCACTTTTTCGGAGAAATCAGGGTGCTAGAAACTAATATCTACGTTTTTTGATTCTTAATAACAAAGATATGGTGTTAAATTTTCAGAGGTATCAAGATACTGATCCTCCAGTTGGGAAATCTGCTCTGCGGGCCTGTTTAAAAGATCCCACGAACGAAAGAATAACAATATAACAACAAGAGTACAATCTGCTTTTAATATTAGCAGATAACAACTGTCTGATACACAGAGCTTAATACCATCGCGTTTTGATTTTGATGTTTATAACAGCAAGCACCACCTCCTGTTTTACATTTTTGTTGTCTCGTCCATTTAAATAAATTTGCTTTTATTCGAAGTAAGAAACAAAGGGTAAAATAAATATATAAATTATCAAAATGTGAGGTCAGTAGAATGTAATTTATTTTACGGCACTAAATAAACTTATAAGTAAAATAGTGCATACGTAATTCGAAAATGTTTGAGACAAGTAGTATTTCTAAGCGCTTTCGATTTATATATTTGAACAGTGAAAGTACTGAGTAAGTTTGTTTAGAAAATTAAAATAATTGAAAACCTGATAATTAATTGTTGTTATAATTAGAGTATAATTAAAATGCCGATGCATTATTCATTGCATATGTGAAGTTCATATTTTCCCTTCATAATATCTTGCTATATTTAACATACAAATAATGTATCGGTAATAAGAGTTAAAATTGGAACAAACAATTTACTTCGATAGTGTGTTTTTAAAACGTACAGAAGGGTGTAATATAATCCATTCATTTCGAGGTATTTGGGATACTGCAATAAAAAATTTATTTAGTAATGTTTATATATGTTTTTACATGCTGTTTTTTTTTTACGTTTCTCGAAAATGTACTAAAACATTTTTAAAAACCCATCATATTTGTAATTAATCTCGATTATTTTAGACAATGATCTAAAACTGAATGCCATTTTCCTTTCAAAATGTTACCGTAAAACACGTTTTTCAGCAAAATACATGTTAAATAACATTTCCAACAAAGTATATGTCAGTTGGAATGTCAAAAACTACTTTATTTTTGGGAAAAAGTGAGGAGAAAAAATACTCATAATGAATAAGAACAATTAAAACACATTTACAAATAATTTTGGTGAAAAACTTTATTGAGGAAACGCATAATCTATTCATATCATGGCTCAGTTTTCTTTCCTACATCTTACATTATTGTCACCGGTACAGAACCTAGTTGAATGCACTGAAGTACCAGGTTGCTTAACCAGTGACTCTTCTAAACTGATCACCTGCAGTGATACAGTTTTTGATCAGTTTGTCATGAAAAGTAAGATGAGGTAAGATATTGAACACCAAAAATAAAATCAAAACCAGATGCGAAAGAAAGCAAAATAATCTAGATACTAGTTTACTTGTATTTCTGTCTGTTAAGAGTAGATACTATTACATGATTTATTTAAGAAACAAGAGGGCCATATGAACTATAAGTTAAACAAAAAGAAATATTAAATTAACTTTTCTCTGACATAATGGTTTAAACACAAAATAAAAGAGAAGTGTCGAGAATTAGTAAATAATTTTAGGAGCAGTTAATGTCTGAAATTTAACTTTACATTCATCCTCAAATATTTCTGAGAATATTTTCTTACATAACAAAATGTGTCGAATGGTTTCCTATGAACTATTTGAACTTAATGGTTGGTTTGGGAGACGTCATAGGACTTGGTACAGAGTAGGAAAAGTCGTGTGCAAAATCAGAGAAAAGGCTGGAGCAGTTCATAGGAAAGTATGTGTGTGTGTTTTCTTATAGCAAAGCTACATTAAGCTATCTGCTGAGTCCACTGAGGGGAATCAAACTCCTTGATTTTAGCGTTATAAATCTGTAGACTTACTGGTATACCAGCAGAGGACCCATAGGAAAGTAGTAAACATGTTTACATACTGCCTAAAACTTTCTTTTAAAGAAAATGAAAGAAACAGATTTCAACTTTGGAGAATAAATTCATTTATGATTTTAATTTTTTAAGGTATTAATCAACTTGAAACACAGTTTTTTTAAAAAAAAGTAACAGAGGGATTAACGAATTTGTCTTGAGTCATCCATTTTTACTTAACGTGTACAATTCAAGTTATTTTAGTTTAACATTAACATATATTCAATATCTGTAGCTATATCATTGGGTTGAGTAGATGGTCCATAGCGGGTTACTGGTTTTCCGTTCTTATCTATAAGGAATTTCTCCCAGTTCCAACGGATATCACGACTGTGTTTGGGATCATAGAAGAGTGAATCTGAAGGAGCGAAATGTTCTTTTGTAGGGGGACAGTTTTTCTAAATGGCAGAAAAATAAACAATATGTTAATAATTACTACAATAACTCTGGATAAAATCGCAGAAGTAATACAAATTAGCTTGTTCTGAATTAAACACAAAACTACACAATGATATTGAAACTCTATATTTAGCAGTATGAGCCTACAAACATTCTGCTGTGCAACTGGGGGGATATAAATTAGATAGTATCTTGGTATTAACGTACAAATCAAACTTGACACAAATTAGTACAGAAAAAACTTAACATGTACAAAATGTAAAACTTTATGAAAAAGGAAATCGTTCGAAATTAAATAAATTAGGAAAGTGTTCACAGTTGGTTTGTTTGTTTTTGAATTTCGCACAAAGCTACACGAGAGCTATCTGTGCTAGCCGTCCCCAGTTTAGTAGTGTAAGACTAGAGGGAAGGCAGTTAGTAATCACCACCCACCGCCAACTCTTGGGCCCCTTTTTACCATCGAATAATGGGATTGACCGGCGCATGCTTTTGAACAAAAATTTATTTTGTGGAGTATAAGAACCACGATGTTTATTTTATATTTAAAGTACTGGACTCCCCCTCCTTAATTGTGCACACACACTTAAAATACATATACATTTCTGCGTATTAAGTGTGAAGAAAATTACTCCAATATACTATTTTAAAAAACAGTAAACTACAACTAGTGTGCTTACAGCTTACATAACTTATTTTGTAATGTATCCCAATTATTTCATTTTTAATTTTTATTCATGTATACAACGTCCACGTGTGAGTAAATATAAATTAAACTTGAGATCAAAATTTAAAAAAATATATTTGACCAATACGTCTATTTTCAAGAATCAAAACATATACTATAAGACTCAGTTGATGTGTGGAGATGTTTATTATAACAACCAAGCAGGAAAGGGCGAGGTTCAAAGCTTTGAAGTGAAACTGTAAAAACCACCATCTTGGGTTCACTGGTAGTGGTGGTGTCTCTATTTGTGTTGCAGGATAAACCAGCCCGTCTGTTTGTTTGTTGAAATTAATCACAAAGCTACATAATGGACTATCTGTGCTCTGCTCACCAAAGGTATCGAAACTCGGTTTCTAGTGGTATAAGTCCGCATACCGCTGTGTCAAGGTAGTACAATATTTTTGGTTGAATTGTTAATATTTCAATCAAAACCAATGCATATGTGGATAAGAAATAGCCAGTTAGTATACCGTTTAGTATACACGTGCGCCTAACTTTATTAATAGTGGGAGAAATTCAAGTTTAAGGAGGTACTGACGTTCGAAGAAGGTGATAAAATTATTTATTAAAACAGTATTCAAAGTGAGAGGGCAAATGCCTTTTCTGATCTCCTGATTAAACATCTATGATAGCAAGAGTTTGTTCAAAAATACATTTTCCTGAACATGCAGTCTGTATCAACAGCTACATGGATTTTATAGCGGCAATGTTCACAAGGTAAAATAAACCACTACTGGGGATCATGCTGAAAAGACAAGATAGTGGTAATAACTGGTTAGTACACAGCCATATACCACACATTAGTGTTTAGTACACAGCCATATACCACACATTAGTGTTTAGTACACAGCCATATACCACACATTAGTGTTTAGTACACAGCCATATACCACATATTAGTGTTTAGTACACAGCCATATACCACACACTACAATTCTTCAGCCGTGTATTTTTTATTGGAGTAGTTTCATGACTGGCTTGGGTTTTAATGACAGTTTATTTTAAAGATGGTGAGGTCAGTTGAGGTGAAATTAGAACAAGCACGTACGGTAATGATGAAAGTTGTGATATGGTCAAAAGGAACTTGTTAAACCCTGAAATAATCATGTTAATACACATAGAACTAGACAGACAACTATCAAAATTAATAATAAAAAAGGAAAACTGATCACTATTCACTATTCGAACTGGAATAGTAATTATTCATCTTATACTTTGAAGACTTTAAAACACACAAATAGTACAAAACAATTGAATGCTAGTCTGAATAAGGTTATTATTATTATTCTATTCTAATTTCCCATACTATAAGTATGCACTTTTCATCTAGTGCATTCCTGGGATCGTTTACATTTCGATATTCTCAGATAAAAGTTCTGTAACGCTATATAAGTTACCTCAGAGTATGAATAAAAGTATAGACAAATCATAATATATTTCATTTATTGACACTTGCCTGAGTGAAAAAATGTTCATAATGTTCGCGTTTAAAATTCCTGAGATAAAAGATAAATATTAACGCTATTCTTACCATTTATTGATAGAAAACTCAGGTGTAAATATGCAAATTTATCTCAACTCAGTTAAACTGATTATGAGTGAAATGAAAAAAATGTGGAAAATATCAAAAATATAATATATTTGTTTGGATTTAATCATAAAGATACACAATGAGCTAACTGTTCTCTGGCCCCCAGTGGTATCGAAACTCGTTTTTAGTCCAAGTCTGCAGACATACTTCTGCGCTTCTAAGGAGGAATATAATAAGAGAGTTTGAATATTAAAATTTTGTTATAAGAATTTAACTTTGAAATTATTCCAAGTTACTTTATAAGTTAATTATTACATGCGCTATTCGTTAACTGTTGTTGCACTAACCCGTGTTAATGATTGTTGCTCTTCCCACACTAAATGATAGGTACTTTTAAGTGTACAAGTCGACAACGTAAAAATGAATGTAAGCACTTGTATTTGTCTAACAAGTTTTAGCAAATACCCGTCACGCATTCGAGACAAGTTTTTTTCCTGGAATTTTGTTAATGGGAAGTATCGTAAATAAAACTTGACCCTTGACCATGGGGAGCTAAGTAACCTTCACGTTACTTTGAGTTTTCATCAGTTCAATCAATTCCTGTAACTTACGTGTTTGTCAACGTATAGTTTCAAGGACTCAGATAGCTGAGGATGCACAAATTAACTTCGGTTTCCATGAGTAAGTGTGCCAATAACGGTTAAGATTATTTGTCAAGGTTTCTTACTAGCCTCTCAAGTCACAGGCATTGCACAATGAATATGTCTGTTAAAAATTGCTACTTGGTAAGGGACTAATATTATTGGTTTAAAGTTAAGACCTTCGTGTTAAACTGTACTTAATTTTTTTTTCTTTCACTTTAGTATGAATAGAGGAAGTTACTTAGTTAGAAACATCTAACTTTTTCTAATTCTATTTTTGTCGGAGACTTAATTCACTAACTTGTATGCAGAAATGTATCTTATGAAGCCCCAAAACAGAACAATGTCTTTTTTGTCAGAAAATTCGGTAACGTCCCTGGGTCCGTTTGCTTTGAACTTAAGTATTACTGAGCAAGGTTACATGGTTGAAAAGTGACTCGTGCAAACTGGATTTACGAGTTGTTATTGTATTTTTAGTATTAAACTCCATATGTATTATCCACTGCGAGGTAGATTTTGCTAAGATTAATATTTCGCTTTATTTAACTTATTTTGTTAAAAATTAGTTTTTAACGAAGCGTTTGTTTAAGCTTTGGCAACTTTATGTCTGTTTTATTTATTTTTACCAATGTAGTGCAGCGGTATGTCCCCATCAGTGGGGGACAGACCACAGGTAGTCCTCTGTGTTCCTTTGTTTCTACTTTCAAGCAAACGAATAAGCTTAGCCTGGACTGTTGAGATAAAACTCACTATAGTTTCTCTTCACCTCTCTCGTTCTCTTACCAGTTTTAAGGTATCGTGTTTATCTGTTTTGGTACTCAAGGTTTGTAGTTTACTTTTTATCTGTTTTTATCCTCTATTTAAAACGAACTCAGCCATAGTGCACATAGTAGAGAGCATATACTTTGTTACTTAATATCCGTCCAGCCGTTAGTAAGCCAACACTGTACTTGTTCTACTGTAAGTCCGTGTAAGTACACCACAAACGTATAACAGATTCTTAGCACATATATATTCTACCATTTAATACATAAACACCTTTATAAGTGATTTCTCGGTATACTATACCAGTCAGCACAATACAAGCTGTTTTACTAAATTTTCAAGTCTGCATAAATAATAGGTTAAAATGTTTTGTGACATCCTACTGAGCATTATTTTACGTATTTATTTCTCTTTCATGTTATTTTTTTTCTAGGGGGGTTTAAAAGTCGATTTTTGTGCATAATGCATATTTTTGTAAGGACATCCATTTGGTTACTTAAGACGTTCGCGAAACTTTTGTTAAAACTTTAATAATGCTGAAGTTTGCATTATATTGTGATATCCATTACTGTATATAAAATGTGACGTACATTCTTTAGAGAAAGGTTTGTGGTTCCGCAGCTTTGCAGTATCTTACACGCAAAATTGAAACTACACAAATTTCAGTTTCCAGCTGCATACTGAGCACTTTTAGAACTACATACAATTGCTGGCACTGAACGCCCCTGCAGCAGATTCTCACCTTTAAGTAAGTGGATAGTGGTTTCCTGGTGTATGTACTTTATCAGCAGCATATAAACAACTTTAGATAACACTATGGTGAATTCTCAATATGTATATTTTACTAGTTGGCATAGACCAATGTTTAACTAGGTATTCGCTATTTTTATGTGTGTGTACGTATGTATGTATTTTACCAGTCAGCATATACACCTTTGTTAGAAAACTTTATTGTCGTTTCTTGGTGTGTATTTTACCAATGGTAACATCCATTTTCGATTATTGTGAAGCAGTTTTTGCGTTTGAATATTATTGTAAACCTTTTAGCACAAACTATCAAATAATAGAGTAGAAAGCTTTTGTTTTGTATGTTTTACGATTAGGAAACGCATACCTTCAGATAGGTGTATAGAGGGTGTTCGTTGGCTCCGTTAACTTCTATCTTCTTAAACATGATGAAATTCGGTTCAAAACCACCCCCTGGACGAACGTATTTCACCCCATTGAGGATTTCTGTTCCATTTCCACCTGGTTCTTGCTATTCGAGTAAAGACAAACTTATGAAATATACACTAAACATAATTACCGTACTTAACATCTACCGTATTTTGTAACTAAAGCATTTAAACCAGACAAGTTGAAATATAATTCTTTTTTGAGTTCTTGTTTCTGCTGGCGTTCAGAGCTGAAAAAAAAAATATCCTAAAACTGTCAATTTTTGTTAGTTAGTGTCAGGAAGATCCTGCTCTCTAAGTGGTAGACAGAAACTCTAATATTGATATATAAAAGTCATTGTTCATACCGTTGACATTAGTTATACAACACCTTGTATGTGAGCCAAAAGGCCATTTTTCACACCGTTCACGTTAGCTATACAATAACTTGAGTTTGAAGTCAAAAAGTCATTGTTCACAGTTTTCACACCTTTGACGTTAGCTATACAATACCTTGTATTTGAAGCTAAAAAAAGTCATTGTTCACACCGTTTACTTTAGCTATGAAATATATTTTGTTTGAAGCCAGAAAGTCATTGTTCACACCGTTGAAGTCAGCTATACAATGTCTTGAGCTCAAAGCCAAAACGTCATTGTTCACACCCTTCACGTTAGCTACACAATATTTCGTGTTCGAAGCTAAAACGTCATTATTCACACCGTTTGCGACATATATATATATATATAATATTTTGACCTCGGAAGATTAAAATTGCTCCAATAATCGAAATCTATAATAACGCAGGCCGCTTACATGAATAAAACCTTTAAATGTGTCGGTAATGTTCTATTTACATTAATAATATTTTTAAATATGCCAGTAGTGTCCAGTTTACATGAATAACCAGTTTAAATAAGCCAGTGGTGTCCACTTTACATGAGTAACACCTTTAAATATGTCAGTAGTGCTCCGTTTACATGAATAATATCTCTACATATGCCATTAATGTCCCATTTACATGAATAACACCCTTAAATGTGCCAGTAGCGTCCAGTTTACCTGGATAATACCTTTAAATGTACCAGTAATGCCCCGTTTACATGAATAATACTTTTAAATATGCCAGTAGTGTCCAGTTTACATAAATAACACCTTTAAATATGCTAGTAGTGTACTGTTTACATGAATAATACCTTTAAATATGCCAATAATGCCCTGTTTACATGAATAATACTTTTAAATATGCAAGTAGTGTCTAGTTTACATGAATAATAACTTTAAATACGTCAGTATTCTTAAAAATACGCTCATCAGATAAGGAATGTAGACCGTCTGTAAGACACAGGTGATTCTGGATTTGAGACATTTACTGCATATTGTCCTATAGCACAAGTACTGTATATCTCTGTAACTAGTGCTAATAAGTACTATATATCTCTGTAACTAGTGCTAATAAGCATAGTATTCTATCACAAAATATATGATAAAGAGTTATGATGATTTTTTGTGTGTTTTTTTTATCACTGGTAAATAACAAACTTTGCTCTAGAGATCAAGAAATATATTTTCAATATTTAAACTTTAAAAGGGAGATGATTGATTGTTTGTAGTTAAGCACAAATCTATACAACGAACTATTTGTGCTCTGCCCATCACGGGTATCAAAACCCGGTTTCTAGCGGAGACATCCTGTTGTGCCACTGTAGGGAAAATGGGGAGGAAGACAGGATATTGTACAGTTCAAAGCTATAAGTAATCATTTTTGCAGGAAGTGTATTTGCCGAGAGGAAGCGGAAACGTAAGGGTCCCGTAAATACATCCTCAGTGAAGCAAACAACAGAAAAGTTGTGGATGTTATTCGGCCCAATACATTTGTATAACGTAGGCTGCTTACAGAACAAGTGCTGTCAGTGAGTGAGCCGACTAAATATATGAAGTGTTGTACTCAAATTTTAAGCCAGCGCAATATCAGTAGAATATTTTGATCGTCTTGGCACTGACAACAGTGTTAAGATAACAGAATCAACTTGTCCACATTTACATTTTATACAAGATGATGTATTTAGTTGCAATGTTTTCATGCTAACCTCATTCTTCACATTAGCTTCACTACTTCTGTTAATTAATAATCGATATTTTTTTAGTTTCAATGGAATCATATTAAAACAAATCGACGTCATTGTCTATTGATTAACATGTCTATACTGCGAATCCGTGTATTCATGACTTGCATTCCATTGCTCTAGCCCCCCCCCCCCAGTGGCTCAGCGGTACGTCTGCGGACTTGCACGCTAAAATCCGGGTTTCGATACCCGTGGTGGGCAGAGCACAGATAGCCCATTGTGTAGCTTTGTGCTTAATTCAAAAAACAAACAAACAATTCATTTCTCTAAAAACGGGTTCAGCACGCTGGAGTCCGGAGTGTGCTTATAGAGTAGCGGCCAAATCCCAGTGTTTGATAAAACCAGAGCAATCCAAGTCTTAGTGTTGCATGCATTTTTTTACAGTCTATCAGATCAAAAATTGAGTGATTGTGAGGACATAGCCATTGTGTAGATTTACATGAAATTTAGAAACTAAAATAAATCACGAATAAATGAATGTACAACAGAGCCGAAATGTTTGTAAAGTCACTATTCTGGCAATACAGACATCTGTTTATGCGATAATATTCATCACAGTAAATTATTAATATTTCTTTTTACTTGTACTGTTATATTTCTGTTTGAGTTTTGCCTGGCATGAAATAACGGCTAGGGTACTAGATTCGCGATCTGTAGGTAGCAAGTTCTAAGCTTGCTCGCCCTTAGAGATATGTGACTGTATATTACATTATTCGTTGGTATATAGTAGCCTAAGAATTTGCGGTGGGTGGTGTTGACTAACTACCTCCCCTTTAGTCTATGACCTTAAAATTAGGGGCGGCTAACCCAGAGTAGAAGGCATGGAATTTAAAACAAGCAAATTGTTCAAGCCTACCTAAGTAACTTACCTTTTTGAACTGGTTGCAGGGAAAAGCGAGTATTTGTAAGTTGGCGTAAGAAGACTGAAGTGCATTCAGTTGACGGTAGTGCCATGTGAAACCTCAGTACGTTGCTACATTCACAATAAGCACCACTTTGCCTCTGAACTGAGATAAACTGATGTTCTCAGTTTCCATAAGATTTGGAATTGTAAAAGTGTAAATGGACTCCTTTCCTTTACTGGAGTTGAAGCACGTGCGCGCATTTATTCCATTGATTTCTGATACAATAGGCAACAATAATCCGCACGTTATTATAATTCGCAGTGCTGGCTCTACAGCCATTTTCGTGGATGTGTGACCGATGCACCACTGTAGGGTGCCAATAAGAAAAAAATAGTTAGTTCCTTTATAAGAGTGTTGACGAGTTAGTAGAGAGCAAATAAGAAACAAGTTTACAAGCATGCGCAAGAATGTTTGAGATGTTTATCGGTTATAATTTTGTTTTTAAAAATCAGCCAATGATAAAAGGTTTTATTGTACATAGTCAACTGCGATTTGAAAATTAAACAGACAATGCCATTAAATACTTCCAGGTTTTTGGTATTGTCTAACGCGATAAACACATTATTTCATACCATACCAAAGAGCGGATACTAGGCACCTCTCCTCCTATTTTTTACAGCAATAAAAACACCTAAAAACAAGCAAACAAACATACACAAATCAGTATATATTCATGCAAATATTTAAGGACATTATAGTAAACATGAAACTATTCCAAGAATAAAATAATTAACTTTACGTATAACTAAATTCCTGCTACAGTATCCAGTAAAGAACTATATAGTATTTTTAGTATAATGTACCACCAACGACCGTGTTCATTGTATATCTTCCTTATTTGTACTGCGATGTTATTTACGTAGATTTAAAAATCATTTATGAAATTATCAGCATTGAAAGACCTGTGTCTGCTAATCTTTAATGCTGTTAGATATGAGTTATGACAATGACACATATTGTTATATTTCGATAGCCAAGCAACTATCCACGGAGGCTAACCAAATGTTTCTTTACTTGTTAGAATACTCAGTATATGAACGTATATTTTCAGGATCGTTTCTGAAATTATCGGCGTTGAAAATCCTATTTCTATTAGTTCGTAACGTTGATAACTGTTTTTTGGATAGCCAAGTGACTATCTGTTTATATATATATATATATGTTTTTTTAGAATGCTATTAGTAATTCATCTGAAAATTTTTGAGGAGGTTTTCATCTGCAGGGCTTTTTCAAGACCTGATGAAAATCTGCGCAGGGAAACGAAATGTCGGTTTCAAATGGACCCGTTATGAATGTTTCTGACGAACGTTTGATTTGATTAAATTACAATATCTATATTTATTATTGTGTTTATTCACCTGTTTATAGTTATTAATGTTTTGGTTATCTTATACCTTTATGTAATTTTCACTCTGAATTTTTTTCATTCCATTGGAAATGGCCTGGCATGGCCGAGCGCGTTAAGGCGTGCACTCGTAATCCGAGGGTCGCGGGTTCGCGCCCGCGTCGCGCTAAACATGCTCACCCTCCCAGCCGTGGGGGTGTATAATGTGACGGTCAATCCCACTATTCGTTGGTAAAAGAGTAGCCCAAGAGTTGGCGGTGGGTGGTGATGACTAGCTGCCTTCCCTCTAGTCTTACACTGCTAAATTAGGGACGGCTAGCACAGATAGCCCTCGAGTAGCTTTGTGCGAAATTCCAAAACAAACAAACAAACAAAATCCATTGGAAATAATCTCTTTCAACTATTACGAATTAAAGATCTGAATTTATTTCTCTCTTAACGTTTTATTTGTTTTATGTAACACAGCTGAGCTCTACCACAATGTAATGTTATATGTCCTAATGAAGGTTGTTTGGTGAAAATGTTGAATATTTTTTTCCATATTTTTACCTTCTTTTATTTTATTGGTCGGTGTATTAATTTTTAAGTTCACATTTTAGAATTCCGTTTATTACGAAATAATCCCTGACTGTATATACGATGCTAGAATAAGTCCAGCTTTTGGTTATGAACAAAATTACGAATTTTTATATTAATCTTTAGTCGATAACGGTTTACTTCCTGTCCAATCCTAGATACAATGTCTGATAGTTCAGGCCCGGCATGGCCAAGCGTGTTAAGGCGTGCGACTCGTAATCTGCGGGTCGCGTGTTCTCATCCCCGTCGCGCCAAACATGCTCGCCCTTTCAGCCGTGGGGGTGTTATAATGTTACGGTCAATCCCACTATTCGTTGATAAAAGAGTAGCTCAGGAGTTGGCGGTGGGTGGTGATGACTAGCTGCCTTCCCTCTAGTCTTACACTGCTAAATTATGGAAGCTAGCACAGATAGCCCTCGAGTAACTTTGTACGAATTTCAAAAACAGACAAACAAACTGGTAGCCTAAAACAAATTTTTGAAATTATTAGCTACTGAAAGGATTTGACTTCATTTCTGTATTCGTTAAACTTGGTCAAAGTCGATGTTTCGAGACTTTCCTACTCTGGAGAGAGTTGGCACTACTGTAAGATGCATATATGACTACCTTTTTAGTCTTATCTATATTACATTCCTCCTTTGCACACACATCCTATTTTAACTGTATCTTTGTTTCTATGATCAATAAAATAAGTAAAATTTTCGTTTCACTGATAACACAGGCCTTTGATGGTTTTAGTATCTTGCAGTTTTTCATGATCTATAGTAGTTTCTGTAAGCTGAATCTGAAAATGATATCAATTTCTTTCCATCAGATTTTTCACAAAACATCACATGTAATTTTATTTACGTGAATAATTTTTGTTGAAACCGGGTCACATTTTGTTGTGCTAAAAATGTTAACAACCATAGACTACAGATTTATCTAAGCCAATCGCGAGGTGAGAGTCTTATTGATTGTTCTAGGATAACATAACAAATATAATAATAATAAAATGTACCTTGTGTTAAACAGAATAATAATTTGATCTATATGAGATTTTTTTTTACTTCCTTATTTGTACAAAATCCCAAAAACCTTTTATGAAATTTAAACTTGTATTATTTTTTCAGTTCGGTCGGGTACATTCTTGCTCTGTCAGTTGTGGGAACGTTAAAATGATACTACCAGCTCCACTATTCTTTGGCAAAAGTGTACCCCAAGATTTGGCGGTCAGTGGTGATGAATAACTGCCATCTTTCCATTCTCACACTGTTAAGTTAGGGATAACTCTCGTATAACTTTGCGCAAAGTAAAAAAAAAGACATTTCAGTTGGGTGTATGTAGAACTCCAGGTTTAACTTCATAATGTATGTCCCATCTAGAAGCGTCACTAAGCACTGGAACACGGAGCCCGAGTCTCATTTGTATTTGACAGTACCATGAATTCTCGGTTAGTGGCTTGAAAAATCATAAAAAAACATGATCGATATCACACTGAAGTGACTAAAACTTCCACACCTAAGGGCCCGAGCTCTGAATCTTTCAAACACTTAGCGACGTCTATGCGGCTATTATTCTTGCTTCCATTTTAACCTCATTCAGTCACACTCTATTTAAGGAAACTTATATTATAAGCTTCAGAAAAGCGATTTCCGTTATTTTCATTTCGAGGAAATTCGTAAATTCAGTTACATCACTAACCCCAATTAAGGCATGGGCATACAGGGCTGAAGCTCTGGGCCTCACACTCATTAGTGAATCTTAAGCTTCGACTATAAATGTATTGCACCTAGAGGCTCTGTCTCGAGGTGGTCTTTATACGTTGAAAAGCCTAGGGTCAATAAAACCTTAATCCCGCCTTTTACACCAGATAAATTCAACAGGTAACGTGCTTTTAAAATGCAACATTTCAACACTTACTAGTCATATAAAACAAAAGTTAACTGAAAAACTATGTATTTGTAATTATTCCATCTCTTTCCCATATCAGCAGAGAAGGCTGTTAATCGGCACCAGTAACTGAATGTGGACACTTGTACTTAGTTTGTGAGTTGTTAACTACGTCGTAAAGATATGGAATTAAATATTGATTTTTGATCACAACTAGGCAACAGGGGTTGATTTCGTACCAAGCTTTCGATCATTAACTGTAGTAACGTGCAGAGGACATAAAAGGGGCAGGAAACTCCTGACGAGAAATGCACTTAGCAAGGAGTTTAAAGCAAAATATTTTTGACAGGAATGTTACTAGACATTAAAGGGATTGGTACGTACATAGCAAGAAGCTACAACAAATTATCTTATAAATATTTATAAAATCTAAAACTAAGCAGTGAAGTTTTGCGTATTCACACTTAATGTTACATCATAATAATAATTATTTTACTGTAATAATTCACGGCAAATAAAACACGTCTATTAGTAGTCATGGACAATTTTTTTAATTGAAAAAAGTGGCACTTTTGAGTTATAAAAGCAGAAATACGGGAACTTGCGCTCACTCAGCCACACCTATGTGTCCACAGTGATTAACTGTACGGTATAAAAGTATGTTGTGTATTTTTTACCTCGTTCTGCTAATACAGATTTTTCTACATTTCTATTTGTGCACGTACATCCAGTGTGTACCCATCTAGAAAACTTAGAGTACATACCACAACACGGTGGTGGAAGGATAGTTCATAAAAATAAGTATAGAAAAGTATGTGTAATATGTTTCTTTACGTACTCTTATTATTTTTTCCCTTCAAGAATTTAAGAAAATTAAGTATAAACAATATTCTAGCTTTCCACAATCATGTTATAGATGCGGAAGTATGAAAAGTCATTAGGCCTAAACAGTGGTGGTAGAAGTAAGCCGAAATGGGATACCAGTACATGTTTAAGGTTTCCACAATGTCGCTTTCTAGAAATTTGTTTCCATTCTCGAATGTTCGAAACGGATATCTATGTTCGTCATCTTCCTTTCTTTGTTTAGCGAAAACGCAAGATTTTCAACTCAGTTTTCCTCAAGCATTGGGGTTTTGTTCTAAAAATAAGTTCCAACACTGTCGCGCTGCAAACGCTTTCCCTTCTCTCGTCAGTCTCGTCTCTAACCTATCAACTACAACATTACTCATGGCAACACTTATCAGTCGAAAGCGAGAGGCTTAAAGCACGGTTTAGTTTTGCTCAACAAAATAAAACTTTTTAACCGATTGATGCTGCAATAACTTTTAAAATTTTACGTAATAGTATAATCTGGGCAAATGGATATCAATCTGTCCATTCCGTACCAGTATAAAAGAGGAGAAAAAGAAATAAGCAAAAACAGCTATGTGTATAAGTATAAAATTGACTATTATCGATACATGTTAATTATTTTTTCTACTGTAAAAATTTAAATCATAATTTTTATACCTCTCCTAAAATTGGAATATAACATCGCACAAAATATTCCTAACTTTAACTTTTTTCCACGGACTAATCAGGTCAAGTAAATATTAGACGTGTTTGTGCCTGATTATATTACAAGAATAACAACGAGCTTTCAAATGAAGCTAAGCTGAAAGTTAATTTATTGTGTTAGATTTAACTTGGAATAACTCTCTGCTTCCACTTTTTTATTTTTATATGCTAGTCTGAGTTACAAGTTAGAGAACATGCACTATCAAGAACTCATTATTACAGTAGGTATGTTTAAATATATTTTGTTTTACTGTTTGTTGTGTAATTTTCTAAAGCTTTGTTTACAAATTCAATATTTTGTTAAATAAAGATAATTTTGTTAGCATTGTAATTTTCCAATGTTACAAACAGATCTGAATTTTTACTTGTAGTTTTATTCTTCAAGAACTCTTTAACTTGTCTTGTACCTGCACCCTAGTGACACAATGATATACTGTTGGCAGACTTATACCGCTAAAAACCAGCTTTCGATATCCGTGGTGGGCAGAGAATAAATAGCATTTTATGTAGCTTTGTGCTTAATACCAAACAACAACAATTCTTGCATCTTTTGGCTTTCGCTAATAATTTAATTAAATATTTGTTTATGTTCTTCAAGGGTAGTGTGCTTAGATTTTTTATTAAAATGTGTAGTATTATTGTTGTATCTCAGAACAGCTGGTATGGGTATTAACACTTTTACTTTTTTATGCTATATTTTAACTTAGAGAACTTTCTGCTTGTAAATCATATTTAAATTATAGTCTTAATAACAGTAGAGAGAACACGCGCAAGTAAGATGATATTAGTGTTAATAACTCTTGGATGTTTATGTTAAGCACAACAAACTGTTTTTGATACACGTGTAAACAAACAATTCTTTGCCTTGTATCGTGTAATAGTGCATTGATGTTTTTGTAACTCACAAAGATCTCAGTTAAGTGCTAATTCCTTGTGTATGCGTCCTCTCTCATTATTTGTGGCCTAACAGTCAGGCCCGGCATGGTCAAGTGCGTAAGGTGTGCGATTCGTAATCCGAGGGTCACGGATTCGCGCCCGCGTCGCGCCAAACATGCTCGCCCTTTCAGCCGTGAGGGTGTTATAATGTTACGATCAATCCCACTATTCGTTGGTAAAAGAGTAGCTCAGGAGTTGGCGGTGGGTGGTGATGACTAGCTGCCTTCCCTCTAGTCTTACACTACCAAATTAGGGACGGCGAGCGCAGAGAGCCCTCGAGTAGCTTTGTGCGAAATTCCAAAAACACAAACAAACAAACAAAAAAGCCTAACCATCGCACCCGTCTAGAAACACAATTACGTGCGATATCCACCAGATTTAAAAGTGATTCTTGAACCTGAAAAATAATAATTAGGCAGAATTATATGCTTAAAACATCTAAAGTGTAATATATAAATTAAATACCCTAAACGTAATTTTAGGTACTTTTGTTCGATCTAGACGGTTGGCAACATGTATGAAAGAACATGCCAATATCGTGACGAGTAATAATAAACGTGATCACACGTTTGGCGAATGTAATATGGTTGTATATGAGCGTATGTTTTAGTTTTGCCAGAGGAAGTGATAAAAAGAACTTATGTGTAGAAAGAAATGTTAGTGATTGACAAACTCGAACCAGTGCTTAACGAGATGGGTTGAGCAATACAACTCAGAGCACTGATATAAAAAGTAGGTAGTTCTAGCTAAATTAGATAATGCTTTTATTACGAAATAATCTAAAATTGCTTAATGGCTGTTTAGAACAAACATTTACTAGGTTTTGTGACGTATATTGTGGAATATTTCTTACCTCTTGCTTTCACATGAAATTGATTTACAGAGTCAATTATTTCATTATTCATATGTGCCTCACCTATAGTAGCTGATTTCTCTGAACTTCTTTAATCATTTCAATGCATTTTTGAACTGTAAAGACACTTGCCAGTTATACCATATTCAGTTATACTCACAACACCTGGTACTGTCTAACAGATTATTCACTGTCTTCCCACATGAGTCTGATTCATTTGATTTAATATTTCTTTCGAAATAAGATTCGAGTCCAAATAATTTTACAGTTTCACCGGGTAACCCGGATTCATGGGTGTTTATTATCCTGTTCTCCGCCTTATTACCATACCAACTCATAGATCTCCCTTCCATGTTTTCCCCTCTACTTCACTGCAAGAACAGTATTTTTTTTTTATCTTGACTATTTAGTCTTATTTCATTTCTGAAGGCAACTTTGGCTACCTGCAAAGGATCTCTACCTCTATGGTTTAGGCATTACTTGAAACATGAAACACTTTTTGATGTAAAAATATTCCGCCAACCTACTATATTTTAACTTCAAAGCCGAATTTCTGCAAGGAGGTGGCCAACCTGTTTAATCGTTTTGTTCTGGAGTTTAAAATTTCATTAATAACTTCATAGAAGTATTGTCGCTATGTAAAATCCTTTCAATATTCCGTACCGTTTAACAAAAATAACAGTATCCAGGAGTTCCTTTTGGTCATTTGATAAGTATTTTATGAATGGCTTAATATCAAAGTAGCTTAAGCCTTATTCTCTCTCATTTATCTGAAACTTGGGACAAAACTTTTTGTGTGTGTGTGTTTAGAGCACAGTTTGTTTCTGGCCCAATGTATGCCAGTATTAAAGATCATACATGTCAGTTGCTTGAAGGCGTCTTCACGGTATTGACTGTCACATAAATCAGTTTTCATCTTGATCATCTCAGAAATGTTTTACTGTTTCAAAACGAAAACCTTGAGAACAAAGATCAATAGTAAACTTCAAATCTTAGAAAACGCCATACTAATAGTTTAGAAGGTAAGTCGTGGCAAATCCTTCATGTTAGATCTCTTCAGAATTAGTTGTAGTTTGCTGTTAATCAATAATCATGAGCAATGTATTATTTAAAAGATAGTTTTAGGTTGGATTTGTCCAAATCTACAAGACATTAACTTGTTTCTAAGTCCAAAGAGCAAAACCCAAAACCATTTAAAATCATTATGGTGGTTAGATAGTAATTATTTCACTGATTATAAGTTCACTGAAATGCCGTGTAGGTTAAACTACAAAATGACTATCTGGCTTCCATATTATTCAGTTTGAAAAAGAATATGTTGTTGATTTTTAATACCGAATTTTTTGACTCTCTAGCTATAAATATAGAATGGGATCACAGGGTGACGGGACTGAAATATTCAACAAAATATTTCAAGCCTATTTTTGATAACATTCCATTAGTGTGTCAAATTTCTTTTTTTTTGGATACAGTATTGTTATAGTTTACTTACTTCAACAAGTTATGATAAAAGTAATTATTCTGTTTTGTCAATAATCATTTATAAATCCAGAGATTCAAAGTTTGTATATTCTTGCTTAAAAATCACATATTGTATTTCGAGGCTGTGGTTGCGTGATAAGAATGATGATCAAATTTCACTATTCAATTTGAGTTGCTCGAGAGTTCGTGGCATGTGTTGTTGACTAAGTGATTTTCCTCTAGCCTGATAGTTCAACATTAGAAATAGTTTTTGTTTGTTTGTTTTGGAATTTCGCACAAAGCTACTCGAGGGCTATCTGTGCTAGCCGTCCTTAATTTAGTAGTGTAAGACTAGAGGAAAGGCAGCTAGTCATCACCACCTAGTGCCAGCTCTTGGACTACTCTTTTACCAACGAATAATGGGATTGACCGTCACATTATACACCACCACGGCTAGGAGGGCGAGCATGTTTAGCGCGACTTGAGCGTGAACCCGCGACCCTCGGATTACGAGTCGCCAGGCCTAGAAATAGCTAGCAAGCAAAGTCTTTGCACATATAGCTATACACAAATGTCTGAAATAAACATACAAACAAACTTCAAGTTAACTTGGATACTGACGTAAACATTGCGACATCTCTTAGTAACGTGTGGTATTAAACTGGTGGAATAATAATTGCTTATGGCTTCTAATTTTCATAAGAGAGCACTTGCACTTTTTGAGCGAAGGTGTTGTTTAAACCTTAAGAAATCAGACCCTGGATTTTATTCTTGTAGGTCCGTAAGCTCACGACTGACTTATCCGGATAGAGGTATAATAGCATAAAATCTAATATACTCTTCAAAACAAGAAACGCAAAAGGGATATTTTTGTTAATTTAAAAAATATATATGTAATAACGTTACAAGCTCAGAGTATGTGATGTTACACGTGTTAAGGCACTGATTGTCAGACCAAAATGACAATAAAAGTTGTGCACTTTAAAAACGGAGGAAAACATAGGATTTTTCGCCAAAACGCATTCGTGTCCAATAAATTTGTTTGAGATCTGCATTTTCTGCAAATGCAACATGTGCAAAATCCCTATAAAAGTGACAAGTTCTCGGTTTCCATAGCTCAGTGTTAAGCCACCGACACGCAATACAGTTACGCCAAGACTGACTGAAGTACAGCGCAACAACGTCATTGGTCGCTTGGAAGCAAGCGAATCTCGATTAGATGTTGCCAGAGCTGTAAATATCCACCCAAGCACCATCACAAGGCTATGAAATCGTCACCAACAACATGGATCAACTTGTGACCGTCCACGATCTGGCAGATATGGTGTGACCACGCCCGCACAAGATCGCTACATTCGGTTACGTCACCTTCGGGATAGGACCACCACTGCGACGTCTACTGCCTCAACCATACCAGAGCTGCGTAGAACTTTCGATCAGACCGTACACAACCGTCGACGAGATTCTTAGGCCCCATGTGCAACCCATCATGGTGAACGTCAACGACGTTTTTCAACATGACAACACCCGTCCTCACACAGCACAACTCACCACTGTCTTCTTGAGACACCACAACATCAACGTTCTTCCCTGGCCCTCCAGATCACCATATTAAAACCCCATCGAACATCTTTGGGACGAGTTGGACCGACGTCAGCGACGGCGACAACCTCAACCGCAGACTCTACCTCAGCTTGCAGCAGCTTTGTAGGCTGAGTGAACAGCCATTCCACAGGATGTGATTCGTCATATCATCGCTTCCATGGGCAGGAGATGCCAAGCAGTTATTGATGCTCACGGGGGGCATACTCGTTATTGACGTTGAGTGACGTCTAACGTCAACTAGTGAGCGTGGACTTCGCCTTTGCAGACTTTGGATGTTCAGCAGTGAATGTGCAAAGTTTCACACATGTCATACAGAACTACCTGGAATAAACTTGTTAACAATGTGTCTAAAATTTTGTGTTTTGCGTTTCTTTTTTTGAAGAGTATATTTTTGTATCAGGCTAAATTACTGGTAACATTTAATAAACGGTAGAAGTAAAATTTTTGATAATATAAGGCGTTTTCTTTGATTGAAGTTAAGTACAAAGATACAAAATGGGTCATCTGGGCTCTGCATACTACCGGTATTGAAATACGGTTTCGAGTGTTGTAATTCCGTAGGCATACTGCTGTGCCACTTGGGAGCGGAAGGTTTTTACATTTTATTTATATTAAAGTTTTTAATTAAGAAATGGAAAGTTAGCTGTAGTGTAAACAAACGTTGTCATGAGAATTTGTCACTAGATAATTATATTGTAAATAAAAGTGTAGTAGTTTTCCAAACAAAACATATTATCTTGTTCTGTCTAAAACTTAAACTGAATAAAAAAGTAATGTAAATATTCTCTCTGAAATTTTAACTTGAGAAAAAGAGATGAAAATACACTATTGGTTGTCCGTTGTAAGAGTACTTGATATTGAAAATTTAACTTTACCAAAGACTTTGACTCAGATCAAAGTCTAGAAAACTGTTTACGTCATAGAATTACATTACTTTTGATAATTTTTCTTAATTAAAGATTACTTAATTTACTTAAATGTTAAGTTTTCTTTGGTAAATTTGTATTTGAGTTAATGACAAGTTTCGAAGTTTTATTTTGTGTGTGTGTATGCAGTAATTACACTATGAAACAAAATTTTTATTTTTTCTTGTTCCTGGGCAGAAAGTGTTATTTTCCAATTGCTTATGCCTAAAATAAATGGAAAAGACCTGTTTATTTCTTCAAACTTTGCTTTTGTGACCTGGTAATGAAATTTTCAAATCTTCCCATTTTACAGAACATTGCAGACAGATTCAGTGCTGAGTAGCTGATAGAGAATGTTCTCGAACTTACAAGAATTTTCAAGAACTTTCTAGAATATTGTAGAACTTACGAGAATTTTCAAGAACCTTTCAGGGAAACTCATACTACCCCATCCAAAGAGATCTCAATAACTTGATCAGATATCTTGGTCTAACAAAGTCTAATTCCAAGCTTTTGACATCTAGGCTCAAGGAGTGGGATTTTTTAGATGAAAGTGTGTAAGTCGCAAGTCAGAGGAAGCATAGCTGACATTTTCCAAGCTTCTTTCTCGTCATGAGGGGCTATGCTTCTGCCACAATGTATCCGGTATGTGCGAGGCGATTGGAATTGCCTGTAACCCGAACGAGTAGCGCCTCTTCATTGATACCTCATCTAGGAGCCTCAAAACTGTGCTTCTTTATTACGGGAATAAGTATCCGACTCTTCCTCTAGTTCATTCAATGCACCTCAAAGAGGAATACAACAGTGTCAAGACCTTGCTAAAAGCCTTGAAGTATGATGAGTAAGGCTGGGAGGTTATCAATACAACAGTGTCAAGACCTTGCTAGAAGCCTTGAAGTATGATGAGTAAGGCCGGAAGGTTATCAATACAACAGTTTCAAGACCTTGCTAGAAGCCTTGAAGTATGAGGAGTAAGGCTGGGAGGTTATCAGAGACTTCAAAATGATGGCATTCCTGATGGGTTTCCAAGGAAGCTTTATCAAGTTTTACTGTTATCTTGCCTTTAGGACAGCAGGAACACTGCAGCGCACTACAACAGGAAACATGGAACACAACGGACTGATTTCTCTGTGGGAGGCACAATATCAATTGTAAGTTACTAGTAGACCTGCAGAAGGTGTTCTTCCCACCATTACACATAAAATTGGGTCTTATGAAACAATTTGTCTCAGCTCTTGATAAGAAGTCTGCAGCCGTCAAGTACCTTTGAGACTTCTTCCCTGAGACGTCTGATCCTGGAGTGCACAGAATTACTTAAAAGAAGCTCAGAAGAAAGGAAAAAACTTGGGGCAGCGCTGTCGCAGTTGTTCGGGGCCTCTTGGGCAATCACAAGGCCGAAAATTATGTGAAGCTAGTTGAGGATCTGGTGAAGAACTACGGCAAAATGGATTGCAGGATGTCCCTGAAAGTCCATATCCTTGACGCTCATCTTGATAAATTCAAAGAGAACATGGGAGCATACTCAGAGGAGCAAAGCAAACGCTTCCACCAAAGTATACTGGACTTTGAACACCGCTACCAAGGAGCGTATAACAAAAACATGATGTGAGACTATATTTCGGGGCTGATACGTGAAAGTGATTAACATTACAGTCGCAAATTTCGAAAAAATACTCAATTCTAAACATTTTTTGTGTAACTTAAATAAATCTTTATTCGTATGTTGTTTTATTTAGACCTTACGTAAATGCAAATGTGCAAATTAGCCCGTCTTTACATAGAAAATAGGTTAGTTTCTAAATTTCATAAATCAGATCACAAAAGCAAACTTTGAAGTGAATAATAACTATTTTCTCTACTTTTACAACATAAGCAATTAAGAAATAACACATACTATCCAAGAACAAAATTTGTGTTACATAATGTTATAGGTTGGTTTGCTTTTTTGTTATCGAGCACAAAGATGTAAGTGTGTGTGTTTTCTTATAGCAAAGCCACATCGGACTGTCTGCTGAGTCCACCCAGGGGAATCTAACTACTGAGTTTAGCGTTGTAAATCCATAGCCTTAGTGCTGTACTATCTGGGAACACAAAGATGTCAAATGAGCAGTATCCCAGTGTGGTTAATGCAGAGACAGATCCCTGAATTTTAACATTATATGTTGTTCAGTTTATTGGAGGGGGAAACTATAAGTAAGGATAAATGTAACATTGATTAATTGTGTATGTAGTTTTATTAATTTAGTAAGTAAAGAGTTTCCAAGTTTTCAAATAAAATATTTATTATGTTTTTCTGAAACAGGTTATTTTGACATATATTGTGCCCCCCCGCTAGTACAGCGGTATGTCTCCGGATTTAAAACGCTAAAATCAGGGGTTCGATTCCCCTAGGTGGGCTCATTAGATAGCCTGACGTGGCTTTGCTGTAAGAAAACACACAAATATATATCATTGACGATCGTTTCTTCTTCTTTTTATTGTAAAAGTTGAAGGAAGAAATAAAATAATTCACAATACAATTTTAATAGAATACACGATTAGAGGTATTAGTGTTTTAAAACAGAATTTTAACTGTCAAAGATTTAAAATTTTCTTTATAATCAAACTTATCCAATCTTTTGTTTGTTCTAGTAGAATAACATGGGCTCAACGGTTTATCATTGATGGTATTTTAACATATTGACCTGGAGATCTGGTTTCACGTGACAAGTGAAAAGAGCAGACAGCCCTTGTTCTTCTGGGTTCTTCATAACCGCAAGAGGAACTGTTTACACATTAGTTTGTACTGTCTGACAAAGATGGCGTGCTGTTTTTTTTATTATTCCTGATCATAGTACTATAAATATAGTAATACCAATTTATATGTATGAAAGGAAAAACTAAAATTACATTGTATGTCCAAACATTGATGTTGCTGGAGTTATTAATATTATTGGACTTATCAACAGTCACAATCAATTTTAGGATACGTAAATACGTTCTGAAATATACTAAATTAATGTGTTCAAATGAGAATTTGCTTGCTTATGAATTTTACGCAAAATCGTCCCTAATTTAGTAGTGAAGAGGGAAGGCAGCTAGTTATTACCACTCACCGTTAATTCTTGGACTACTTTTTTACCAACGAATGGCTGGATTTACCGCAACGTTATAACATTTCCATGGCTGAAAGACCGATCGGGTTTGATGTGACGTAGATTTGAACCTGCGACCTTTAGATTACGAGTCGAGCGCTTTGACCACCTGGTCATGCCGAAAAAAAAAGCACAGAAATATTGAGTCATTAAACTGTCTCTTTTTAGAACTAGAGGTCATCAACCGGATCGAAACTAAGTAGTACAAACTAACATTTTTTGACCTGCGCTATCATTTTAATATATTAATACCCGACTGTTACAAAATTAATATAATAAGTATTGGAGTTCGTAGAGCATATAAACTTATCAGCTCTTACAGCTATTTACATAAGGGACATATTAAAATTAATAAAAATCTGATTAAAAATGTTTTCCCCCTAACACTCATCAACAATAAGTTCTTTTGAATATATCAATGCTTTCAACTTCAAGATTCAACGTTCCTAAATGTCCTATTACCTTCGTCTCACCTTTCACTGGTTCTCACGGCATCATACTACAAAGTAAAATATAAAACATTCTGCAATGTACTGAAATGAACAACACTCACACTTAACTAAAACACAAGTAACACTTACGAAACATAGCACAAACTGTGTTTATATGCAAGTGTAGTAGCAGCCTATGTTATACAACACAATCAGCACTTACGAAACATAGCACAAATTGTGTATACATGCAAATGTAATCGCAGCATCTGTTATACAACACAATCACCACTTACGAAACATAGCACAAATTGTGTATACATGCAAATGTAATCGCAGCCTGTGTTACATTCATCCCTTTCACACCTATGGAATGTTCCAGTGGAAAGGACTAAAAGTTTCAAGGTCATTCATATCAGTCACTTGTTTCATTTCTTCTTTGACATATACCTAACAGGCATAGCTAACGCAATATACTGTCTCAATACTGTAATCATATTATCCAGAATAGATCAATCTCTAATCATGCTATTTGTGTTTTGATTCACTTTGTGTCAGACAACACACATGAATGACTTTGTTTAAAGTTTAAGACGTCTGTGCAACACCTCATATACTCATAACAGCAAACGCATATTTTTCATATGCAAAAGCTTCCAACGCAGACACAAAATTATGAATACGTGTAGCTTTTGACAGATTTCCTAAGTATTTGCACTGATACTGTATCAACCATGCAGTATCTGTGTGTAATCAAAATGGTTTCAGTTATCTTCAGACTAAATGTATATGTTCAAGTCACAACTCAGTGATACAACAAACTACTCATGAAGATCGAGGATCTTTCCAAACAAGTCAGAGATAAAATGGTAGAGAAGCACAGATCAAAAGAAGGTTACAAGAAAATGTCAAGGTTGTTGATTATCTCTTTGAGTATGATGAAGTCCAAAATTAAGAAGTGAAATGTGCTTCATAGAATCTAGTCAGGCTGCCCTATCAGACTGAGCAGCTTGGAAAGTAGGAAACTGGTTAAGAATGCCACTGTAAAGTTAACAGTGACTTTGAAAGATTTGCAAAGATACATGTCTGAGTTGGAAGTCAGTGTTTATATAATGGCAATATTCTGGAACCTACACAAAGCTGGCCTGTATGGGAATGTCGCAAGAAAAAAGCCATTACTGATAAAGAATAATTGTATATCTCTTTTATAGTTTGTGACAAAGCATGTAAAAAATGCTGTAGACATGTAGCAGAATGTTTTGTGGTCAGATGAGACAAAAATTTAGCTTTCTGGTCTAAATTCAAAGTCTTATGTCTGATACAAGGCCAACACAGCACATCACTTAGTGAACGCCATCCCAACTTCAAGCGTGGAGATAGCAGCGTCACGATATATTTCTCCTCAGCAACGACTGGGAAGCTTGTCAGGATTGAGGAGAAAATGAATGATGCAAAGTACAAGCAAATCCTAGAGGAAACCCCGCTTGAGCTAGCCAAGAAGTTTCATATATTTTCACAAGCTTTAGAATTGACATAAAACTGAAACAGACCTGATATAAACATTGTTACAATTTTTAATGAATTTCAGAGTTATTGGAGGATTGTAACAGATAATCACATCAATATTCAGCCTGAATATCTCAAACTTCACTTATAATTAAGCTCTAATTTCATCGCTGAATAGCTTAAAGTAGGCAAATGAGAGAATTGTAATAAAGTTTTACATTTCTTTCGTTCAAATATTAATTTGAACTTCTCTTGCAAACGTGTGCTCAACTTCTTTTTGTAAGTCAGAGAAATTCTGACACTGTTTCATGATACTTTTTTATTATACATGTTGCTATTTGATGCTTCCTAGCTATTATTCTCTGAGAGAAATCAGAACAACCTGAAAATCCCACGAAATCCATGAAATTTATGCAGAATGAGTTCGTTTTTTATTAAAACTGCTTTTTAATTAAAATATTGGTAACAGAAGTTCTAGAAAACAAAAAAACATTATTTTATCCTCTGTTTAGATATTTATAAGCCCTCTAGCTTTTTTAGTTACTAAGAATGCCAAAGTAATTGTGGTCGAAAAAACACCCCTGTTTTAAATCGAAATTGGGCCAAGGATTTTTAAAAGAAAATTTCTAAAATATGTCTCATTTTAATTGACAGTCAATTCTAAACGTACTGTGTTAACCGAGAATCTGTATTGTTATTACTAGTATAAAATACCGGTGCTCTGCTATGTGTTTCAAATTGTCTCCTCATAATTCATTATGACCAGTATTCTTCATTTCTTAAAATAAAAATTAATAATTGCGAAATGATCTTCAAATTAAAATCGTTTTATTAAATGACACATAAACAACGTTTATTTTCGGATTTTCAGTGGAATAAAGCTAGAGTTAGGGTGAACAAAAAAAAAAAAGAACAAATAACACATAGCTCGAAATATCGAGAACAAATTGCTTTGTTACAAACAAGCTAAGATAAGTGACGAAAGAATAGTAATACACTTAATAAATTATTCGGTAAAATATAAAAATGAATAAAAATGTAAATAAACTAAGTGAAAAGAAGTAAAAAAGATAGAACATGAACACAGGCAACAATGTGAGAAAACTAAATGAATGGTAGAATGAATGGGTGCATCGAACAATATCACTCAACAAGATACAACAATTAAAGGCATGGAAATTTACTGTAACAAAAGTGCAACTTACATCTATGTACAAAACTAACATATAGGGTTACTAAAGTGATATGGCTAGTGAATAAAAATAATAAGAGTGTGTACATTGAACAAAACTATTGTACAAACAAGAGTTCAGTGTGAGAAAAAGTAGATAACATATATAGGAAAGTTTAAGAAGATGAAATGGAAAGAATCAAGTTAGAGGAAACGGAACTCTTCTTTCTTTCCAAAGTCTTCACATTTGTTCCTAAATATACATAATTAGCCGAAGAGGGTACGTTTATGAAAACAAATTCCTTTAAAATTCCTACTTGTGAAACCTGTGCTTAATCCTGCTAATTTGTGAATGGAGGTACAAACTCAGTTTCAAACATGGTCCCCCTCGGATCGTTAAGAAAGACAGGAACACCTATTAAATGCTAGATTCGGACTCAGCAACCCAGTAAAACCTACCTTTAAACACCCTCATGCCTGATACCTTCCTAGGCTCGTTTGATTCCCAGTTATTATTTCGTTGTTAAGAGTTGTGTAGGTAAGGAAACTGTGCCAACTCTAGTTCGCCTACCATGTTTTGTCCTGCTATATCCAAACTGCATAAGAAGTCTGAAAACAAACAAATTCACTAATAAATTTATTGACATGTATTACATTATTATACATTATTTTTCAATATATACATTTGAGGTTGAAAACCAGATAGGTTAGCTTTAATATTAAAAAAAAAGTAAAGCAATATAATACAATTCTGTAATTTCTATTGGTTTTTGTGTTCACATTATTTTATCATGTAGTAATCTAAATTAATTTAAGTATGTGAAAAAGAAAATAAATCTTTCATATATGTATATACAATTCAGTAACCGTTATTTCACCTTTTCATTGTGAGCAAGTATACATTAATGAGTGAAGCGTCACAGAGAAATTGAGCCTACGGGGTTTCCATTAGTAGTTATGTTGGAATTATCCGATATACGAAAAAGATCTGAAATACATTGATAAATTTTTCTGAAAGTATTCATTTAAATTGGAAGAATGTTTTTCTTATATTTTATATTTGAAATTAATTTTCATTTGAACCAAATGTAGAGGAATAACGAAACATGATATAACTTTGTTCTCTCCAATTTTACAAATATTACCGGTGTACACAGCACACCTATAAAAAGGCATGTGCGCGCAAATTTCTATCGCCATAGTTACAAGTAGGTACGAAGGTGTGATAACGGTGACGCCATTAGTGGGCATTGTCTTTTTGTTAGAAGTTCCGGTCAATTGACAGAAAGTTAAATCTTTGCTAACTTAAAATGAGTAATCCAAAAGTATTTTTCGATGTAACTATTAAGGATCAACCTTCAGGCAGAATTATTATGGAAGTAAGTTTTTAATATTAGTATAATATTAATAAACCTCTTGTACCTAATAAGTTTTAAGTTGTGATCGCCAGGATAATTTGAATAAATATTATTTTATCAACGCAAGTTTCTTTTAACTTTGTAATATATATAGTTAAGTGAAGATTGGGCTAAGATTTTAGAACATAAAATAATTTATTTTAAAACTAAATATTTTAAACATGTACATCGTCATTATGGCGTCATAATGTTAATGTGTATCTGCCTATATCTCAAGAAAAAGGAAGAAAAAAGTGTTGTAAGATGATAATTGTAAAAGTTGAATTTCAAAACTAATTATGAAATATAGAATTTAAGACTTTTAGAAACGCAAAAAGCTTTTTAAGTGAAAGCTAACAATTTTTTTTTTTTATATAACATTACATTAGGTTACTTTGATCCATACGGAAATTCATAATATGTGTATTAATATTAGTGCGAGTCACTTAAATTAATAGATAAATTATTTTATAATATCGCTATGTAATGTGGTAAATAGTGTATAACGTGAATAATTAATGTATGCTAGTTTGTCTGGACTAGTGAAATAACAGTAATTATTTAGATCATGTGCTGTACTATAACGAGGATGACAATAAGAACTGTTCTAATAACTGTTAAAATACAAACGTACTCGTTTGGTCTGAATTGGTAAGGATAATGTTCTTAACGTTAAAAGCAAAAATTCATTAACATTAATAACTTAGAGTAATTTACAAAGAAAAATAGCACGTTTGCATTTCTGCACAACTTTAATATTTTAAACAATGGAGTTTCATTTTTTTGTAATATAATTTTTGTTTTGATTAGCTGTATCTACATTTAGCTTCTTGGGTAATTTTCTATCTTTCTAATCTTATCAGTACAGCTTATGTTCTTTTATGAAGACCTGTTTGAAAATAACTGCGAACTAATTAAATAAATACGAAATGTAAATAAAATGGTGTTTAAGAAATTGTGGTTTTAGGGGGAAAATGATTAACTGGAGTTGCTGTTGTGAATAGGTGAATTTGATAGCTTTAGAATTAATTTTTGAGTTTGTTGATTCTTTGTGCACCCTGTGGGGTATGCATATGGTAATACTAGATTAGGTTTGCTTTAGAGAATATAAACAACTTAAAACCCAAATCAAGATAATGTATTTCCAAGAATCTAAATAACATATGCAAGATGTTGCAAATGCTGCATTGGTATATTTGGTGCTCATAAAGTCTGTCTGGTAGTATGGTTTATCACTAAGTTACTTGTTTCATAAACTATATCATTTTTACTTTAATTAACTTTATAAATTGTGAACCAGCAAATGTTATTTTTCTAGTAGTGTTGTTTTGTCAACTATAAAGGGGGCTTGTGAGACTGGCTGGTGTGTATGACAAATGAATTAAGTTTATCAAATCAACATTTACAGACATGTCTGGTAAAAACAAAAAGAAACTTTAGATAAATGATGAATTAAGTATTTTTAACAAATATTTTAAAGTAATTTTACTTAATGCTACCTTGTATTTTTTACTTTTGTCATCATTTTTATGATTTAAATTTGGTGTTAACTATTGAAATTGGTAAAATAAAGTATCAAAAGAATAGCCATTTGAAAATGAAAGCTGAAATTGATTAGATGTATAAAATAACTGCCCAAAGAATACAAATGTGCACATTTTGTTCATGAAACATTGTAACATGCAGGATTTCTTATTGTGTTGATCCCCCATCACCACTGTAAGCTTTCTAAGCATAATTAGATCTGAAATTTTTGGTATAGTGTTTTTTAGGTTTGGCCCATCTACTTGGTTATTGTCATATTTACAGGATTTGAATGGATACATAGTTGCAAAGCAGTGAGAACAAAAATTCTAAAGTGATATTGTTTTCATGTAGTTTTAAAAATTTATATATTTAGTCGTCTTGTAGCAATACTTTGGAAATTTTGTATTGTAAAATAATTGTAAAAAAGCTAAAGAAAGACTGTGTAATTTGACAAAGAATATATGCTACACATGTGAAAAACCTTGGATTTTCTTTTTTATTAAGGTGATGTGATTTAATTTTTTTTATGTAGCTATTCAAAGATGTAGTTCCCAAGACTGCAGGTATGTTTTATCTTGTATTTAATAGGAGTTTTTGGAAAATTGAACAATTAATTTAAAATTATTATTAATACTACGATAACAGTTTCCCCTACTTTTAAGGGAAGTTTAAGTTTACACCTATAGTAGTACTGTCTGGTACACATTACATAGGTAATTACAAAAGTTATCAGTTGTAGCCTAGTATTGTTTTGAGATTTCTGTTGCATTTTGATAGTGTGTAGAGCTGTACACTTAATTATGAACACTGGTAAGGATGTAATGTTATTGAGGATTAAATTTGTACAGTAGCAGTTATGGAAGTTTAAGCTACTGCAAATTTTCACAGTCCAGATGTTGGTTAATGCTGTTGGTGTACAGTGCATGTTTTCACGTTGACAGATAATGCCTGTTGTCTGTGTTTAATTTGTTTTTTCTTCAGAAATTGTTAGGCATTTGATTAAAGAGTAATTAAAACTACAGAGTTAATTTTTTATAATTTATATATTAACTTATTTACTTAAAGGATTCTTGTAAATATAATCCCATTGTTATCAAGATTTTTATAATTGATCCATTTTCAAATTTTTCATAGTGATGGAATTGTTTTAATTTTCTTTTTCTGTACAATTTAAAGATATGATGCTTGGTAATATTTGGGATTGTAGTTATCAACTTGGTTGGAAATCAATTATTTTCATAACTCAATTGAGTATTAATTACATGCATGCCATTTTTCCGCTGAAACGCGGATTTCCACGGTTTTCAAACGACCAATGATCACCCACGAGATTTGTGTAAAATCGAGGAGAAAATGAGAGATTTGGGGGCCGGGTAGGTGGGTTTTAAGAAGAAATAGTATTTTCTCAATGTTTATTAACTCGTATTACTAATATATTTTGATTTAAAAAAACAAAACTGAATAAATAGCAAATAAACTATCTTAAATTTCATTTATTTACTTTTTATTTTATGTTAATTTTAGATATTTTGATATATCTTCTAAAAATGAATGCAAATTAAAAGAATAAATCAATCTGCTAAAAACTAAGTTATAGTTTTAATTAGTTTGATTTAGTCTTAATTTCCTTTTATTTTATATGATATATTGTGTACTTTTCCAACATTGCAATGTCAAAAAACAAAAATTGTCCCAGATTACACCAAATAGCATCCATTTTTTTTTAAATTTCTCAGTGTCCGGGTCATGTGAAAAGACGACTTTCTGCTCTTCTGTATGTTCTGGGGTTTACTTTGATATTTTCAACAGGTATTATGTAAAACTAAAAAGGACATGGAAATATAACAAGCTTTTATTCTTAGATTACAACAATTTTGTTAGTTTCTTCTATTTACTGTAGCTGTTAACTAACTGCCTTCTAACAAATATGTCTCAATAATGTAATTTTGGGGGAAGGTTAAGATCTTTCTTGTGCAGAAGTTGGTGACAAAATATTTGTGCCTCAAACACAACAGTGTGGAATGTAATCAAGAAGGCTTTTCGTTAGGAATAATTGTTAAAGTGTACCTTTTAACAGTCAGTTTTATACCACTTTCCACCAGTGAGTGGATGAAGTTGCATTATAAGTGCTAAATGATACATTTATATATTTAACTTCTTTAAAGGTAAGATCAGCAAGTACTGTAGATTAAGAGTTTTTAGTCATGCATTTTGTTAGGTTATTTTCACTGAAATAGCTAGAAAATGAAATGGATATTCATGCTATTCTGCGCAAACTATTTCTGATCCAAGTTGTCAAAGACATTTACTAATTTCTATCTCAGACTGAGGTGGATACTGAGAAATCGGGCAGCACATGTAACAAGTGGTGTTCTTTTGATGTAATAGCTTTACAGCAAAGACTTGTAGTGGAAATTACATTAAGTTATTATAAAGATGCATGGTTGTCAGATTTGTGATGTTCTAAAACTCCTCTTTAACATAATTAACTGTATAAACCTTCCTGAATATGATGTGGGTAAATTTTGTTGAACATTAACATTTTGCTATTAATATTTTTGGTTGTTATACAAATAATTAACTATTGCAAGTTTTTTTGATTAATATTATGTTGGAAAATTCTCACCTTTACTTTAATCACAAGTTCTACTTATTAAAACGAAGGATTGTTAATTTTCTTTAGCCTGCATAATAGGTTCAGTTAAAGAAAAGTTATCACAATAATCAAACGTTTAATGTAACATGGGAAACATTTAGAAAAGTAAAAACAAACATCTTAGTATTTATAGTTCAGATATGCTCTCATACAAATAAATACCTTTTAATATTCATGAAATAAATGTTGTGTAATGAAATGTTAATTCTTAAATATTCAGAGATAAAATACTGAACAAATTTTTAAGTTAACTTGTCCACTAAAATGAGATGGAAGATCTGTGACCAGAAATGGTCGACTTAAATTTGAGGGTAATATAACTTAATTTGGATTGCCATTTACAGCCAGTAGTTTGTGAAACAGTGCATTTGATGTGGATAAGAATTTTTAATCTTGATTCAACCATGATTTATACTTTCTTTGCAATGAGTGGAGATGAACATTAAATTAGACTATCTGAAACTACCCATATAAATGCATCAATTAAATGGATGATTTGGACACAGCTTTATGATAGGCATTTTCAGTCACTGGAAGTCGTAAGTAGCATAGGCATGAAATCAGCTTGATCTGTATGTAGGGCTTTGGATTGCCTTAACAGGGTTTGAAACTTTCTATTTAAAACTGGACATGTCTGTTAAATTAAGTTTGATCAGCACTTTCCCATCTATCACTGGACTTTGACTGGTGGTTACATTTCCTAACATATCAGACACAAATACATCATTCACTGAAAAATAACCGAGGCAAAAGCTATATATGCACAGCCCAAAGATTTTGCTTAAAAGTATATTTTATTAAGTGGAAAATAACTTGCAAAATTTGAGATTTGATTTAAGACAAAAAAAAAAAAGGCAAATTTTAAAAACGGTCATGAATGCTCACAAAATGTGCTTTTTTAAGTTGCGCCTCATCCATGCTGTCCCAGACAGTCAGGTAACTGCCAAACACTCATGACTTTCTGACCATGGCATCTGATAGTGAAAAAATGGGAAGTCTCACTATCTATTTTATTTTGGCTTCACAAACAAGACTAATGAATTTGAAGACAATACTATGGAACCACAAGTGAAAAAAAACCAAAGCCCAAGTGTTAAAGCTAAAACTGTTACTGTTAGTACTGGCATTAAGCCTACTTGTAGTTTCCAGGAAGAATGGAATAGAGGCCAACCATGGCTGAAATATAATAATGCTACAGGACTGATGTTCTGCTCAAGTACTGGAAGGCAGAAGAACACCTTCATAACAGGATTTTCCAACCTAAGATTAAGTGCTGTTAAGGAGCATGAAAACAGGCACGCTCACAGTCTAAGTTGTCAAGCTAAGACAGCAAAAGAAACACCTGATTTAACTCCCATGATGAAAGAATTGAGCAAACTTAACCAGATTACAAAAGATTGTTTGCTCATGCAGTTTAGGACTGCCCTTTTATATGGCTTTGAATGCCAAACCATTCAATGATTTTCAAGAGCTTCTGTTGCGGCAGGAACACAACTTTGGTATGAACTTAAGAGAACATTATGCCAATGACAAACAAGCAGTTATCTTTACAAAGTATATTACAGAAATAATTAGAACTGATGTCAGATCTCGTCTGCACACCTCATTATTTTTTGGCATTATGATTGACGGCTCAACAGACTCTGCCAACACCGAGCAGGAGATAGTCTGTAAGATACTTGGATAGTGACTGTTACCCAGTAACCCACTTCCTGTGTCTGCAGTCAGTTGAGAAGGCTGATTCTGAACACTTGCTACAGGCACTTAGTTCAGATAAAGGTTTCTTAATGACCTGGGATGAGGATTTTCTAGATTTATCATGAATTCCTAATTAAGAAAAAATTAATTTTGACAATATTTCATGTACATTTGAGTTCTAATTCAGGTTTACATAGTCATTGCATTATTAATATATATCGGTAAAAACTCAAGCATTTTTTAATTGATTTAAACCGAGAAGAACCATTTATTTACCACTGACAGAATTGGGGATTAACCTAGCATAATAGTTAATGGTGCAATTGAATTTTCCAAAGTACAAATTTACATATTTTTTTTACATAAAGTAACTAATATTAGGTACCAATTTTTTGTGATTGCAGCATTGTCTATATATGGCAAGTTTCCCGACTGGCTTGAATCAATTGTATGCCTGACAGCTGATGGAGCAGCTGTCAATTTTAGCACAAATAATGAACTTGTCAACAGATTGAAGGTGCAAAACCTTATTTGATAGCGATCCACTGTGTTAGTCAGACTGGAACTTGCAATTAAGAAGACCATCAAGAATATCCCTAACCTTGATAGTATCCAAACCTCTTTATAAAACTTATGGAAGTTTTATGACAATTTGCCACAGAACTGGACTGGCCTCAAAAAAGCTGGTAAAGCCAACAAAAGGGACAGGAACCTAGTGGATGGCCTACAAAAAATGCACTCTGGAGTCAGGTTTCTCATAACTGGCCAGCTTTAGCAGAGCATTTGTATCAAGTAAAGCTGCATGACAAAGGGGAACATGGACAGAAAGTTGCAGGATTATATAGTACAGTAGATCCTGGTTTGGATGACCCCCGCTGTCGCTGACCACTTGGTGTTTCCGACCATATATCTGCCAACGGATGGCTTTCCATGTTATTTTCCTCGTAGTGACTGACCACTCGCTGGACGCGACCAGAGACTACCCGTGTGTGACCAAAAACCGGTCGTTTGGTTGCTTAAATGCTGGTCTTAACAGTCATTTCATAATACCTCACGTCTGATAATTGACAGTTTTGTCCAATGTACTGATGTAAAATATTGTTGAACAAACATGTTGCATCCAATTAGTAGATTAGTAGACCAAATCATACCAAAAATGATCAGTTTGATTAAGGTATAAATAGGAGGTATGTATTTATTAAAAATCAGTTTCAATTTGATTCTTTTGCTCTACACATATTCAAAACGTCTTTATCTTCATTCTGAAGTCATGGCTGATTGTCGAAAATGCAAAGTGCTTTCACTAGAAGATTGTGTGAAAGTTGTAAAATTGTTTGAAGGTGGCAAAAGCTGCAGAAAAATTGCAGAATCCATGAACGTTGGAAAGACACAAATACAGAGCATAGTAAATGACAAAGAAAAAATAATGTCACTGTGGCAAAATGGTGCTAACACTGGCCAAAAATATCAGAAAACATGGAAAACAGTCTACATGGAGCTGAACAAAAGAGTGTGGGACTGGTTTTGTGCCACACGTGCCAAAAACCACCCTGTTACTGGCGTAGCCTTGAAGGAATATGCACTGATTAAAGCCACAGAAATGAATCTGGATGACTTCACTGTCTCCAATGGTAATTAATATTTAGGCCTATTAATTTCCAGCTTGATAACCCAAAATGTTTTAATATGCATTCACCGTCCAGTTTGGAGACAACTGGCAGAAGGAGCTCGATGGAGCAGCTGCTGGTGAGTACCAGGAGCCAGAGGAGGAGCAACAAGAGCAGGAAACTGGAGACGACTTTGTTCCAGACAAGGAGATGGCTAGATGCCTGGAGTATCTTCGAAAGTGCGCAGTGGCCCAGAATAACGCAGAACTTTTGAATATTGTTCAGAGTGGACAGAAGTCAGTGACCATGTTGGCTCAGCAGACCAGAAATAAACAGTTGTGCATTCAGGACTTTTTCAAACTGTAAATAAAGTTAATAGTCTACATGTATTGTAAAATTGTTTTTGTACACATTGCTGTTAGTTTTTGTTTGTTTGTTTTTTTTGCTAAGAAAAAAATATAAGAAACAAATGAAAAGCCTTTCTTTGTTAACTTCAAAATATGTACGAATAAAAAAAAAAAAGGGCTCCTGCAATAACAGACCACCTGCTGTTTAAGACCACTATTGCTCTGCAGAAGGGGTGGTCTTAAGTACCAGGATCTACTGTACTTTGACAAGCCTTAAATTCTTCCTGTATATGACATACTCTTGGCAGTTCTGCCTGTTTTGATATCTCTTAGTCTTAAGATAATTCTGCTACTGTGAACATTTCGTCTTACAAACTTGCTGTTTGAAAAGAGAAGCTGGGCAATCTGAATCATGTTGAGAGATCCCAGAAAACTATTAAAGAGCTCACAACCTGTGAACAAATTGGCAAGTGGTTACTTTAAGGATGTTGGTTGGTTGTTTAGAATTAAGCACAAAGCTACACAATGGGCTATCTGTGTTCTGCCCACCACGGGTATCGAAACCCAGATTTTAGCGTGTAAGTCTGCAGACATACCGCTGAGCCACTGGGGGGGCTACTTTACTGGGGTGTTTGCAATTAGTGGTCAGACAAGGGCCAGAGGCTCAAAAAGTCACAAAAGAGACAGTTGCACAATCTGTGGCTGAAGAAACTGCCATCTTCATAAGCAAAATTGTCATGTATCTGAATGAGAAATTTGAAGAATTTGATAAGGATTTTATTGGTGCTTTTCAAATTTTTTTAACCGAGCAACTACCTAAAAGCAAGAAAGCATTGTTATCTTGTGGCTATAACTCCAGACACTACTGGACCACTTTGATGCTCAGCTAGAAGCTCAGGGTGTCAATGTTGCAGCTGATATTTGCCAAGTTGACTTGCATGAGACACTGCTTAAAGCCATAAAATTTGCCAAATCAGACAAGTCCCTGGCTTAGTGTAAATGGATTGTGGGCCCATATGTTAAGACAAATTACTGTTGATGACTATAAACCTTTCCCTGGATCAATATGGTATGCCTCATGCAGGTGATTTCCATGTCATCTGCTGAACCAGGATGTGGATTTTCCCAGATGACAGTCTAAACTAATAAATGATTCTCTTAATGACTTCATGTCAATAAAATTAGATAAAAATAAGACCTGTGATATTGCAAGCACAGAATTACTGTGGAAGTCTAAGATCCTGGTGGTAGGACAGTAAGAAAAAGCTATTTGTGATTCCACATGGAACTTTCACACGTAGAGACAATAGAGATGCTGAGTCTACATCAGTTGATGTCTTAGTGCTGGATGACTAAATCTAGCAGTTTGTCATTTTTAACGGATACAAGGCTTGTTGCCATTTGCTTTGAAACAATGTTTCAGTGCAATAAATAAAATGGTTGTTTTATATAATTATTGTCTTTACTTGATTTCTTGTTATCAGAAATGTCTGGTGACAATTTTGAAGTGTCTTGCTAAAATTTCAAATGTATGGCAAGTTTCACTTCAGAATATTTATACCTTTCTTAACCACTAAAAGCAGAGAACATGTAATTTGTGCTAATTTATATAAAACTTGATTCTCAACTTAAACTATAGAGAACAATCAAGCGTTTATTTTTCAAATATCACCTGCATCCATGATGCTTTATGCAGAGCAAGTGGTTAGTGAGGTTTAATTTTAAAAATGGATTATGCAGGCTACAGTTAGTCACTTGTTGCCTTGAACTGCACTAAAGAAACAAACCCAGAAGCATTACTTGAGCATGTAAACACCAAGGGCAAGCAATACATTGAGCTGTTGATAACCTACACTATCATATCCAAATTTTGTCACTTCTAAACTATGTTTACTGCAGTATTAAGTGATTAGTCTATGAGCAAAGCACTTTCTCTGTAAAAGGTGTAACTTACTGAAAAGTACTGTTGATAACAATATAAACTTTACAAATTTTTAAAATTTAATCATTTTTGTAGCATGTGGGGGCACAGTGGCATGTCTGTAGACTTGCACTGCTAACAACCAAATTTTGATAATCAGTGTAATAGAACATGGCTTTGTTTTGCATTGTGCTCAATTACAAACAGAAACATTTTGTGTAAAGCACCTTGGTCTTCAAAATAATTGTTTTAGTCTAGAAGTTGGATTTAAAGTTAAGAAATATGCACTTTAGTTATGGTTTTACTTAATATGTGAATCTTGGGTTAAATTTTTTTTAAGAATTTACATTCAGTTACTTTTGTGGCACTTTATTTAAGTTGGAATTTATTAGTAGTCAAAAGATTCTTGGGGTCGTTCTGTCAAATCATCCGCATTTTGGAAAATTTTTCAGGTGACACTCTCAGAATGTCTTAAAAATTCACATGTGCTCATCTACCCATATTATGAAAAATTGCCAAAGGTTAGATCAATATCTCCTAATAGTTTGATTTACAGCCCTGTGACATTTAGTTGATTTTGTTTTATTTTTGGCAAATACATTTGCAGGAAACTTTGGCTTCTTAAAGCTGCAAAAGTAATGGTGATAGATGTAGTACAACTGAATGTGGAATATGTTGGTGAAATTAATAAATTTTATGTTATACAACATATTTTCACTTTTTAATATTTAAAGTGAATAGTTTTAAATGTGGTAGCTTTAACTTTGTGGCTGTGAGGATAATATATAAAGTTTTGAAGTAGTAACTATTACAAAGTACACCTGTTTTCTTGGTTCTAAAACTTCTCCCAAAACTTACAATTAAGAATTGTGGAAATTTTAATACTCTAATCCCAAGTAAGAAACTCTTTATCTTAATTTTAGTATAAACAGTTAAGAACGTGCAAAACTTCAAGTGTTATTTTTAAATTAACAGAAAACTTCAGGATGCTGTGTACTGGTGAAAAAGGATTTGGTTACAAAAACAGCACGTTCCACAGGGTTATTCCAAACTTTATGTGTCAAGGTGGTGACTTCACCAAAAATGATGGTACTGGTGGAAAGTCTATTTATGGTGAAAAGTTTGCTGATGAAAACTTCACACTAAAACACAGTGAACCAGGTAGGGAAGTTGGGAATTTTTAACATTGTAGGTAGGTAGCTGCATTAATGTACTGTGTGTTCAAGAAAAAATGACTTGGATTAACATAAGAAAGCTACAAACCTTTTTGCTTGTTTAAAAACATTTCTAATATTTGTTCTCAGTACATCTTATGTTGGTAATGGCTCAATGTAATAGGAACTAAGTTTTGAAACATTTGTGATTTCCATCATTTCTACTTTCAAAATGGCTAAGAAACTTGTCTATTTTGGTTGGGGGTGGGGGATAAAATGCTCTTTTCTGTAAGCTAAATCGAAGGTTATGCTGTCTGTTTTCTTATTTTTGCTAAACTAAAATAAGATTCTTAACTTTCAGTAATTGAAGACTCAATTATTAAATGTTGTGAATGCTAAAATGTTTTGGCTCCATAAATTGCTATACATGGAAAGGTTAGACCATATAACTTTAATTCACTTTAGAAATTTGTTATGTTCCTATTTTTTTTCCCACCTCTATCAAAATAACTTTGTTTATCTGAGTTTTTTTTTGTTGAAAAAAGTTTAAAATGACTGGATAACATTTCATATCAAACTGCTTGGTTATGTGTATTTTAATGAACAAAGGCTAATTATTTTTTCCCTTTAAGTCTTATGGATAACACCTACATTTACTTTTAATGAAGACATAAATGTTAACTTTATTTTAATCTGTTTAGTAGCATTTTTAGTTTTTGTATAGCTGCCATTGTGCATTTTCAAATTAAATTTTATTACTTTTAGTGTAAGTTTTTTTCCTGCAGGTTTGCTTTCTATGGCCAATTGTGGACCTCACACCAATGGGTCTCAGTTTTTCCTCACAACAGTGAAGACTCCATGGTAATTCTCTAAATTAATTCTAATGAACTAATAAAAATTTGATACATTATTAAAATAAACTTGTTTCAGCATCTCAACATCTAAGGCTTCTTTTCTAGGAAGTTTGACATCACAAGAATTTGTTAATACATTTTTAGTTGTTAGTACTTATCTAATAGAAATGTCTATATAAAAGCAATATTTGTGGCTTGAATTTTAATTTGGAAGTTTAACACTGTTTTTTAATTTTTTTTAAAACTTGTCTGTTAAACTAGTGGTTTTATAGTGTTGTGATGTTTCTTGTAGAATCATTGGATACAGTATTTCTTTAATTCACTTTCTTTTATTAACTCTAAAATTACAAAAATTTAGCTATTTTTATTTTGTTACCCAATGCTTACATATAAGGAGTTTATACAAATTCAGTAAGTTTGATAGACAAGAAAATGTACCTGTTTACTTGAACCATGAAAATAAAGTACATTTTAAAGATCAGGTGAATTGGGTGACACTATATTTGTTCATTAGTGGTCCCACACCAAGAGTTGTTAGAACATCAGATATTGCATCCTTTGTTTAAAAACAACAAAAACCAGTTGCCTTCAATGTGAAACTTGACATTACACTGTAGTACTAGTGAATGTGGAATATGGTGAAATGAATAAACTTGCTATGTTATACAACATTTAAAATATTATTCACACACATCCTTTTGTTAACTTGTACTCTTGTGGTTTTGGAGCTGTTAGTAACCTTCTATTTTTATGAATAATGATTACTTTTGAACTCGGATCCTGTTATTTATCATGATATGCAAAAAGTGGATTGTATAATTAATGCAGATAAGCTTAAACTTTGCTTTTCACTGTTAGCTGCTGTGACTAAGACTTCAGCATTAACTGGTTTAGAATAGTGATTTTACAGGTAATTTTTAAGCTGTTATATATGGGAAGATCTTTCATTCTTGTTTATTTGTGACAGCCAAAGGTTTTGAACAGTTAGAGCCCTATATTTTACATTCAAGTTTCTGAAGATTTTGTCAAATGCTTTTAAACTTTGTTGGAGGAATTGGTTTGATAAAAGTTCAGTAGTATTAATACTGTTGTGATTGTAACTTCTGAAAGATCTCAAATTTTCTTTCATTATATGCTCCCCCTGGTGTGGATTTGTGTGGTGAGGGGATGTCATAAGAAAGGTTGTTTTCAGTTTATCTTCTGGAATTTAAACATCTACCCACATGTTTATGTGTGGTGACTCGTGAAGAAAAGCACTCCCTATTGGATATGTCCTATTTGCTGAACGTCTTTTGAACCACCCTTCCATTTCCACTTGTACGGATGGTTCAAAATCGGATTACCCTGTGGGTTCTGCCATGGTTTGTTAGTTTTTGTGATTGTACATAGAATCCCCTTTACAGTTTGTGTTTTACTGAATTGTATGCCATTTTCTCTTGTCCTGGATAGAAGCTAAGCTGTATTCAAATTGCACTATTTGTATGGACTCTTAGTTTGGCCCAGGAATTGTTTCACGTTCATTCTTGCAGATATTTAAAACTGACTGGCCCATTTCTCTTTAACATCTTCTATCCAGTTTTTCTATAAACTAAGTATCAAAATTGAATTTTAATGCTATTTGTTTTAATTCAAAAATTTATTTTTGTTTTGTTTCACCTTGAATCCTTTTTATGAATTTTAACTTTATTGTATGTTTGGCACAAGTAGCCTAGTTTCTTTATGCCATAAAATGCCAAATCAACCAACCATTATGTGCAATGTAATGTGGATAAAAGTACCTTGAGAATTCATACCCATGATGTAATAAAGAAGAATGGGGTAGTCGTTTTTGAAACATTTGATAACTTAAAATCTTGGTGTTAATTTTGTACCATAACTTGTGAATTTAAATATAAAAATGAACATTAACGTTTCATATAATCAAATTGCTATCTTACTTTTCAGGTTTAGATTTGTGGTTATTGCATTTCTTAATGAACTGGGTGTGTATGAAGTAAGAAACAAAACTTGTATTCTATTTTCTACACTTTAGAAGTACTAATAGTGTAAGAGTTACCAGAATAAATACCTTGTTTTAAATGACTGTGTATACATTAGGTTGGATGGGAAGCACGTTGTATTTGGCAAAGTTGTGGAAGGGATGGATGTGGTGAAGAAAATTGAAAGCTGTGGTTCTCAGAGTGGAAAGCCATCAAAGAAAATTGTTATTGCTAATTGCGGAGAGCTTTAAAGTTCTTGGTTGAACTAAAGCATTCCTTACATGGTTTTTCATCTACAATAATTGCTTTGTATTTCATTTATCACTTTTTTTTTTAACTTTTATTTTGTCAACCTGTAACCTAATTAAGTAGTTTCTGCATATGATAGCTTTTATAGTTAAAACAAACTTAATCAAAATACTATTCTATTTCTTCTCAACTAAGTAATTTTAGATGTTAAATCGTGACTTCCTTGAATTTGGATTTGTTATAATAAAGCCTAGTGACAGTTAAAATGTGTGCACGTGTGTGTACTTTTGAAAAGCCAAAGTAATATGCTTTTCAAAACATACATATTCAGAAACAATTTTGTAATACGAGAAGTATTTAGTATCTAAGAGCCATTTGAGTGTTTGTACTTTTTTTCTTTTGAAAAAAAAATGTGCAGTTAATATAAGTTTTAAAGAATATCCTCCTACCTCGAAATAATAAGTTTTACCTCCCTTATTTCAAACGCAGCGTTGTAATATAGTTCAGATAATAAGTTTTAAATTGTTAAAATCTAAATGTATCTATGCCAATTTTTGAAATGTCACTTTACCGCTAGGAATTGGTACACCCGTAACTGACGACAGTTCTGTTCTTACGTATGTAATTTTGTAATGTTAGTTCTACGTTGTATAGATAAAATTCATAATTTGTTCTTATGTATATATCAATAAATTATTTTGAAAATGGTTTTGCTACTTTATGTATAAATGTATCATATAGTAGATGATTGTTGAACGTGATAACAAAATGTATGCATTTAAAATCGACAAGAGAACACTTAGTTACGATTTTAATGAAGTATGCTCAAATTTATTTCTTTAACGAATGTTAAAAACAAAGGTAAATTAAGTCCAGTAATACTGACACAAGTCTTGTATGTTTACCCCCAGTGGGACAGCAGTATTATCTGGGTTTCGATACCTGTAATGGGCAGAACACAAAGAGCTTATTACTGCTTTGTGCTTAGTTTCCAACAAACGAGAATTTGTTTAATGTTACCTTGGACGACTCTTAATACTAAATTTATTTTCCTTAAAGTTCGGTAAACCAAAGTTTATTGAGACTTGTATAACAGCCCATTAAGAATGACAGAAAACCATGATTAACGAAAATTATAGTATTTAACTAAAGATTTGTTAAGTACATCTACTTTAATTGTTAATTTTGAAGTAATTCTGTAACGCCCACATTTTTAATGTAATACGAAAGTACGTGTATATTGTGAAAGAAACTGAAATGGCACCGTTGAGCATTTTCATTCTATTCTAGGTCTAAAAATAGACAACACAGTAAGGACATTCTGACAAATTTTGTTGTTTTTTTTTAAATTTAAAATTCCTAAATTTATTCAGAAACGTTAGTAATGATGTTTATTTGCAGTCATATTTAATGCATCATAACTTAAGGCTTAGCTGAATCAGTATTTGGTTTGTTTTTGGAATTTTGCACAAAGCTACTCGAGGGCTATCTGTGCTAGACGTCCCTAATTTAGCAGTGTAAGACTAGAGGGAAGGCAGCAAAATGATGTATTGTTAAGTATTACCACAAAGTGCTGACCAAGCATTGTGAACAGTGATAAAGGAGATAAGCCTACTAAATGTATTAGTGTAAATTGGATATATAACAGCATAACACAATGGTTGAATTATTTTATGAACAATGGGGAGGAAGTGCAAAAAGTGAGACGATTGGTATATTTGAGAAACTTGCGACCCCGTATGGCCAGGTGATCAGGGTACCATACTCGCAATCTGACAGTTGCGGGTTTGAAACCCATCACACATGCTTCCCTTTTCGGCTATGAGTCAGTAATCAGTATTAATCCTACCGTTCTTTGTAAAAGGCGTCTGCCTCGTAATCTGATGGTCGCGGGTACGAATTCCTGTTGCACCAAACATGCCCTTTCAGCTTTGGGGGCGTTACAATATCAGGCCAGTTCCACTATTCATCGGTAAAAAAGGTGACTTTGGTGGATGTTGATGACTAGCTGCCTTGCACTCTAGCCTTGCACTGCTAAATTAGGGAGGGGTAGCGAAGATAGTCTCCTTGTAGTTTTGCGCGAAATTTAAAAAAAGCAACTACTTCCCCCAAAAAGTAGCTTGATTTCTTTTGCGAGAGTGGGATAGGAGACGTGTTTTCATGATTTTTAAAACGAAAGATTGAAAGTAGGCTCCCTTGACCATCATAGAATAAATTTTACTTTTTTCTCTCTCGCGACTAACAAAACCTATAGAAGAAAGTACAGGACTAAGACGCGATGCCAGACGAGAAAATTACCGAAGTTGTTCAAGCCGTCGGGATAACACGAAAAATAAGTATTTTTGAAATGTCACTTTACCGCTAGGAATTGGTACACCCGTAACTGACGACAGTTCTGTTCTTACGTATGTAATTTTGTAATGTTAGTTCTACGTTGTATAGATAAAATTCATAATTTGTTCTTATGTATATATCAATAAATTATTTTGAAAATGGTTTTGCTAAACAAGGATACAAGATCTATTGTCTTTATGTACTATAGCAAGAAAATAATTGAACACGGTAGATAAAGCTAAAGATGATAATGTAAGAAAAATTGGAAAACACCCAAATTCGACGGAAAATGAAGCAACTAATATTACGGTAGAGAAAACTTTTACAACTACCAAAATAAATGTAACAACAATAAAATCAAACACCTTGGATGTTGATAATGCAACTGAAAACATAAAAAATGCTCCTGAGTCGGAAAAACAGTAAGTAGTAATATTTCGCAAAAACAGCCTGCAGAATATTCAGTAATAATAGAAGACATACCAGGTCATTATAATAAACCCCTGCTTGCGACAGGTCAAACGCTGTAAGCCACAAACTTCTATCAGTATCAAGCGTCTGCCCGGAGGCGATGTCCTTGTTCGAGGGCAAGAGGCTATTAAAGGAATGGCCGGCAGACGCATTTAAATCTGATAAAATCAAAATCCACTTGGCAGGTAGTAAACCGTAGCCTAAGGCCATAGTTGTAAGAGGGGTGCATCAATCAATTAACTTGGACACAATTACAAAGTACTAGATGGACATACCACATAGAAATATATAATGGATAATTTCGAAAAAAAACACAAGCACCCGCAAACTTAGTACGAATTGATATTGATGATAGCTATAACATACTAAACCGTATTAAGAATGAAATAATGCTTCTGTATCAGATACCAAATAGAACAATTTGAAACCCTGGCAATATTAGTCGATGTTAAAATTGTTAACGATATGTGCATGTCTAGCAACACCGAGGTGCTGGGACGGAGAACATTATTTCTCAGTGCAAGAAACACTGGACAAACCCACACAAGTTACAAAAGATGTGACAAATAAAACGTCAGAATAGGAACAACCTACTACAAGTACACACCAAAAAACAACAGAAGTTAAAAAAACTATGCATACATGCTAAAAGGTAACAAACCTCAAGAACAGAAGAATACATATTTCCAGAAACAAACGTTAACACACCTGATGAAATAAGCCTCTTGACTAACATAATCGCAGTATACACGAAACCAAACAACCAATTGTATTGATATAATAATTAGCATTACTGAAAAAACATTACACCTCATATACCATACATAACAACACTCACGGGATATATGCTGACAACATAATGTTCACAGTAGTGTATATCAACATCCAAAGTGCAATGGCTTCCAAGAAACACGATCGAATGCTTTATACAAGAAGGTAACTCTCATATTATAATAGTAAGAGAAACTTTAACATACGATACCAAATTACACAATAAGGAAAGCCAGAATTAACAAATATGATGAAAATAGAGGCAGTATGATGCTATATAAAACAGATTTATGAGCTACAGAAATCAGTTTGAGCAGTAACAACGAACATGTTACTGTGGATATTCTGCAAATAAACAAAAGTGACAGGAGCAAGAATATACTGCTTACCACACAAGTAACTAGAAGTAGCATTACTCAACAAAATCTTTTCCGACAACCATAACTCTATAGTCATTGGAGATCTAAATAGTAAAAATGTTAAATTTAGAATGAAGTACAGAAACAACAATGAAAGAAGTCTCTTACAGTTTATAGATAATAATAATATAGTCCTAGTAAATGATACCACCCCTGCACACAGAGCGTATGCCACTGACACCAGAGGCATACTAGACTTGTCTTAGCGCATACAACCTGAGCGCTAATAAAATTTCAGATGGGAAAAGATGTTGATAGCGACCATTTATCAATAAACTGCCTTTGCGATCTCTTCCCCCCGTAAAAATACAACCTACATAAAAGATAAATTTGATTATAATAAAACAAATTGGCAAAACTATAAATAGGAATTAGACAATCAATTACCTAATAACATTATAAAAGACCATATTGAAATGGATAACTACTGTCGAAAAAATAACGGCGTGCTTTCAAAAAGCGGCCAACAAAACAAATAATTACCCTAAATAAAAAAACGAAGACAGAGCATAAATAAAAGTACAAAAACAAGACAAATGGGATAATTTCTGCTCAAAACTAAACGATAAAACTCTGGACTCAGCTTAAACGACAATTCAGCCGTAAAGAAATATCCTGCATTTGAACACAATAATACAATAGCACACACAAATAAAGAAACGGCGGAAACTTTCAAAGCCCAACTAAAAAATACACTTAAAAGTCATTCTGATCCAAATATAAATACATATTTCTATTAAAAGTCACCAACTATAAATTAAACAATAAAAAACAATTTTCCCAACAAGTATATCTGAAACAAAAACAAAACGCTTCACAAACTACGGAGATACGATTCTAACGTAAGAAATATCCATACATGAACTTCTTGAAGCAATAAAAAACACAGAAACCAAATCTCCGGGTGAAGATGAGATACAATACATCATTCTGTAAAAGGGGACTCTTAAAGTGTTTGACCACCTAAAAGCACTTTTTAACTTATCTCCATCCTCATGATACATACCAGTTACTTGGAAGCTTGCTAATATATTAATGCTCCATAAGGAAGGAAAGCAAGCAAATAAACCTCACAGCTACCGACTGATCAGCTGTGAAGGCAAAATTGTTCAGAGAATAATCAGTAATAGACTCTCCACATTCTTGGAGATAACATCAAAGTTACCAGAAGAACAAAATGGATTCGGGAAATTTAGGCAAACAACTGACCACTCAGTCATACTCACTGAACAAATAATAGTCTTAATAAAAACGCACTGTCGCCTGCTTTCTTGACGTTGAGAAAGCATTTGACACTGTATGGCACAATGGCCTACAATTTCGTATGAATGGGCCCCGCTAGTACAGCGTTATGTCTCTGGATTTACACCGCTAAAATCAGGGGTTCCATTCCCCTCGGTGAGCTGAGCAGATAGTCCGATGTGTCTTTGCTATAAGAAAAATACACAAATACCGTATGAATGAAATGGGACTACCGCTTGGAGTTATTCGCTGGTTATTTAACTCTTAGGAAAAGAGAAGATGCAGAATAAATGTAGAGGGAACCTTTTCTGAGTACTTTACTCCAGAAACTGGCGTCCTTCAGGGAGGGTTGGTTAGCCCAGTACTCTTCATCATGTATGTAAACAATATGCTATTGAAGGATCTTAATCATGGATACTCATCACAGCTCGCTCGTGATGTGGTAGTCTGGAAAAGTGCCATAACACCAACAATATCAGCCACAAACATACAACCGCAACTAAACAGAATAAGCGAATGCTGTCAAAAATACAGATAAAATAAATACAGCAAAAACACAATTTGTCGTCTTTACAAAATACAAGAACTACAGCCTGAAATATATATGAATGGAACACTACTTCTCTCTGCCACATCAGCAAAATTTTTTGGTCTAACTTATGATTCAAAATTAACATGGATTAACCATGTAAATGAAATTAAAAATAAAGTCTGGCGAAGAAGCAACTATGCTAAGAGTCTAAATGGCAAGAATAGAGGAGCATCAATAGACAACATACTAAAAATTTACATTAGGCCAGTAATCGACCATGCGGCTCCAACATGGATAACTGTAAGTGACAAAACAATCAAAACCAAACTACAAACAATCCAAAACACACTCCTCACAACAGCATATATAATTCTCAGAACAGCATCATCTCAATTTATACATAAATATTCAAACATATCAACCATACCAGATAAACTTCTACATAATACAATAACGTATTTTGATAAAAATTGAATGAAAAATGAATTACAATGCGAACTACATAGGTACCTCATACATGATGATCATAGTTCTAAAATACGTTTTCCCGATCAATATATACTTTAAACATAAAAGTAAATAAATAGAAAAATATATATATAAAATAATAAAAGTATAAATAGTTTGTTTGTTTTGGAATTTCGCACAAAGTTACTCGATGGCTCTCTGTGCTCAGTCGTTTTGATTTATAAATGACCAACATTTTTAGAGAAAATAACATGCAACTTAAACTTACTCCATAATCATTTCTTATCTCCAATACCGATTAATTTCGCAAAAACTGGAAATCATCGTTATGCATATAATTCAAAATATATTATTTTAAACTGATGTAATGTCCTGAAAATCATCCATTCCTAATGAAACAAGAGATACAAATTATTATAGAAATAATTTGGGGAAACACAATCCACTCAAATATAAGTAGTATTTTTTGATTTGCTAAACATTTGCGTTCTCGATATTAACTACTCCAAACTTAAAACACACACTGCTGGCCAAAATCTTAAGGCCAATAAACATAAAGAAAAAACTGGATTTTGTGTTGTTAGATTCAACCACTTATTTGAGTAGAGCTTCGAAAGATGACAATAAAAAAATGAAAAATAAAAATAAAAAACGTGTTAGCATTTAATAAGGAAAATGTGAACACCATGAAATTAGCCTAAATACTAGCTAGTAAAGAGTTTAATACCATACTGAAACGAAGCGTTAATCGGTAAACACGTAACGAAATTTAGTCATTTGTGTACAAGCATTAGCGTTGTCAACATCTCATACTGACATCTCCTGTGTTACACTGGGTAAAATCATGGCAAAGGCTAGAACGTTGCAGAATTGTCGAGCTGCAAAAGCAAGGTGTCTCTCAACGTGCCTTTGCTAGTGAAACTGGGCGTAGTAAAACTGCTGTTGCAAATTTCTTGAAAGACCCTGAGGGATACGGAAAGAGAATTTCAAGTGGTCGGTCCAAGAAAATTTCGCCGGCGTTGAGCAGGAGGATTCGACGGATTGTCTGGCAAGACACCAACCGATCATTGAACCAGATTAAGGCCTTTACGGACACAGAATGCAGCTCAAAAACAATAATACGGAATCTACGAGAAAAAGGCTTTAAAAACTGTAAATGTCTTCAAAGGCCACGCCTCCTTCTACACCACGAAACAGCTCGGTTAAACTTTGCTAAGAAGCACCAAACATGAGACGTAAAATAGTGGACGAGAGTTTTTTTTTTCTGATGAGAAAAAATTTAACCTTGATGGTCCGAATGGCTTCCAACGTTACTGAGATGACAAGGATATCCCACCGGATACATTATACATCTATACGTATTGTATTAAAAGGAGTTTGTTCTTTTTATACGAACTAAAACAACTACTAATCATCGTCAAAAATTCTTAATGTTGATCACGTCAAGAAAGGATTGTTTGCTTTTTATTCACAGTCTACACAATGGGACATCTGCACTGTGTCTACCCAGAAGAATCGAGTCCGAATTCCAATGTTATAATCTTTAAGTTTGCTTTTGGACCCTCGAAGATGAAGAATTGTTATTTGTAAGCTAATAGCCCAAGAGTTGGCGGTGGTTGATGATAACTAGCTGCCTTCCCTCTAGTCTTACACTATTAAATTAGGGACTGCTAGCGCAGATAGCCATCGTGTAGCTTTGCGCAAATTTCATAAACAAACGAACTGTAAAAATAACTGGATTTGGTCCGGTAAAACGACGACTGTTTAACGTATATGAAATATGCATTACTTTTACAATACGTTTCACATTGCGATGTAATCCATATTTTTAGTTTAGGAGTGTGCATTTATTCAAGGCATTAGAAACAAAATGGTTTTCTGTAACTCAGTATCACAAACCATGAAATGTTAGGTTGAGCAAGTCTCTTGCTGTAGCACTGTAGGGCACAACTATTTGCGCTCTGGTCACCACGAAAATATGAATACCATTTCAAATCCGTAAAGTTATCGCTTACCTGTTGTATGTCAAAGTGTTATGCCGTTGTTAACACTTGAAAAAAGATAGTTTAACAATAGATTTCATAACTTTGTATTTTTACTAAGAATTATTTAGTATTTTATTGGCCAGTATACAATGGTTGCAGTACTTTACCTTTCATTTAATTATTACTTTCAATATTCTTTTTTTGTTGTTTCTTGAATTAAGCACAAAGCTACACAATGGGCTATCTGTGCTATGCCCACCACAGGTATCGAAACCCAGATTTTAGTGAGTAAGTCGGCAAACATACCGCTGAGCCACTGGGGGGCAATATTCTTTTAATTTTATATTATTATTACCCCCAGTCTTATTGTAATGTTATACGACACACATACTATGTTATGTCAGATAACACGCTCAAAGCCTATCTGACTTGTTCATTCAACGTAACTAATATAAAGAGTGTTTCAACTAAGACTTTATAGTTAAACTTTCATTGACGTCATGTGTTAAGATTATTAAATATAACCAGCACGATGTTTAAAAAGTGCACTTAAGTTGATCGAGAGTCGAAACGAATAAAAACTGCTCTATCTGTTGTATGTTGAAACCAAATTGGCCTGATGAGCTCCTGAAGTCAGAGTATTATCTGATCAACAGCGACATACAACAAACTACAAGTATTCCTAATACCATCTTATTACTGGAAACATATACAGAGAAAATGTAAAATAGTGTGATTTAAATTACCGATATGTAAAATAACACAAGGCATAAAGTTCTTGAGACTTCAGAAAAACGAACAACAGCAAAAACTAAAGTTGGTGTGAAATGTAAAGAAGGAAACAAATGTGGCTTTGTGACAGATTTCATATAACGGATGAATCCAGTACTTTGATTATCAAGTTTATACTGAGAAGGAGAAAATATCTATATCACTTAATTAAAAGTCATCTTTTGAAGGTTAAAGTTCAATAAAGTACTTTTTTTTCTAAAATCGATTGTATCCTGTAAAGCGCATATACAAACTGAAGTAACGAAACTCTTCAACATCGAAAGTTGTTGTTTTTAAATATTACGAGTATATACAGTTACGACAGAAAGTGATCGTACCACTACATCCCGAGTGGTTTCTTGCTCATAATTTAAAAAAGTATCATGAGTAGGCTAATAGAAACATAATATGTTATAAATATCATACTAACACACATCTACATAAATTTTATGTAAATTAATCGACAAATAAACTTTTTGTAAACAAATAATCAAAAATAGGAGGAGCAGAAAGTGTTCGTACAGTTTAGAACGTGTGAAAAAACTAATATTCCCATAAAACTATATTATACCATTCCAGAACTAGACACAGGGTTCATAATTATTGGAATTTAGCCAGCAGAAAATGTACTTCCGGCAATTTAGCACCGTCTCCGTCATTATCCGCTTGGTCATCATGACGAACAGGAAACAACTGTCCAGTGATTTAAAAAACCGAATTACTGTAAAATACAAATCTCGCGTGTCTCCTTCCGGTATTGCTACACAACTTAATGTACCGAAATATGCTGTTCAAAGCATAATTGCCAAGTTTAAGCTTACAGGAGCAACTGCTAACCTTTCTCGTTACGGACGCCCAACCAAAATTCCAGAGAAAACCAAGAGGAAGGTTCTCAGAGAAGTTAGTAGGAACCCTCGTTTAACACATAATGACATACAGAAACTGGTAAGGAAAACTGGAGTTGAAGTAAGCACCTCTACAGTTCTGGGTTCAAAGCATGCCGTTCTCGTAGAAATCCATATTTAAAGTCTGTTCATTAAGAAGCACGATTGAGGTATGCACGAAAGCATGTGGATAAACCCTTTACCCATTGGAGGAGTATTCTTTGGTCAGACGAAACTAAAATCGAGCTTTCCTACCACAATGATGTTTGCAATATTTTCCGTAATAAGGGGAAACAAAATCTTCCAAAGAGCACCGTCCATACAGTTAAACACGTAGGTGGCTCGGTCATGCTATGGGGTTCCTTCAGCTCTTCTGGTGTAGGCAATCTTCGAAGCGTCAACAAAATCATGAAAAAAGAAGAATACGTTGATATATTAGGCACTTATATCAAGAATGATGCTCAAAACTTTCGGCTTGGGTGTCGTTGGATTTTCCAGCACGACAATGACTCTAAGCACACATCGATGTTTTAATTGGCGCGTCAGGGATGCGAACCCGCGACTCTCAGATTACGAGTCGCACGCCTTAACACACTTGGCCCTGCCGGGCCAGGCAGCATAGTCATCACCAGCTATAACCAATTCTTGGACTACTCATTTCCAACGAATAATGGGATTGACCATCCTTTATAACGCACCCTCGGTTGAAAGATCAAACATGTTTGGTGTGGCGGAGATTCGAATCCGCGACTCTTGAATTACGAATCGAGTGCCTTAAACACACTGCTGCTACCCTGGACCTTTGTTGGCAAGTATTATAAATTTGATACATATTAGCATTTAATTAACTTCTAAATTAAAATTTCTAATTATTTGAAACAGTAATACGTAACATAGTAAATCGGAGACTCGCCCGAGATAAATTATAATGTGTAACAAAATATTTAACAATTAACTTTTAATGACAACGCTTCAAAGGAAACGGCAAAGTTTGGTAAGAGTACATGCAGGGTCTTAGGTTTGTGATATAAAGTGATAACTTGGAATTAGACAGCGGTTCAGTACGAAGTGGCAAAATGTTGTACTTATAAATTAAATATGTAAAAGTGAGGATACTATATCTCCAGTTTTGAAGCCTCTGTTAGATTTAAAACACAACTGATTGACCTGAATTAAATGTATCCGTTTGATTTACGAAATATTTCATTATTTGCATTTCTCAGACCTAAAATTGTACTTAATTCAAATTAGAGTAAAACTTTAAACATAAATCTTGATTATTAATTTTGTGTGGGAGAAAGCTACTTTTTTTTTCTCTCTCTCTCGGGGTTTGGGTATCATATGTACCATGGAGGGTCAGATGCTGTGTGACCTCTTCCTCCTTTCTTTACTTATGCGGTCATGCAGTCAGTGTTTGATGGTGTTAGTTACTGCTTTTTGGGTTAGAGTGGTCTGAATTACTCTGATACTTTTTCAGGGCAATGTCCATGCACTGGTATACAGATATAGATATTCTTTTGCCCCATCAGTAAGATGTTTAGTTTATTGGTGGCCCTTTTTTTAAAAAAATAAATGAGAGACTTTCCACAAATTTTATTACTTTTTATTTATATTTTGACCCCGCATGGCCGAGCGTATTAAGGCGTGCGACTCGTAACCTGAGGGTCGCCGTTTCGCATCCCGGTCGCGCCAAACATGCTCGCCCTCCCAGCCGTGGAGGCGTTATAATGTTACGATCAATCCCACTTTTCGTTGGTAAAAGAGTAGCCCAAGAGTTGGCGGTGGATGGTGATGACTAGCTGCCTTCCCTCTAGTCTTACACTGCTAAATTAGGGACGGCTAGCGCAGATAGCCCTCGAGTAGCTTTGTGTGAAATTCAAAACCAACGAACCAAACAAACAAAACATCCACATGCCTGTATTAACCCTCGTTTTTTACTGGCGTATTGCTTTGGTAATATAGGTGGCTCTGAAATAGAGAAGGGGTAGAAGGTCATCAGACGTTATATCTGTAAAGAAGTTAAGCATAATTTGAATTTTGAAGAAAATCTTAAGAACTGTTTGTGGATGAAATGTTTTAATTATTTTTAGAATTTGAGTTTTGACTGTGTTACACAGTTTTGTTTAATTTGTTCGTAGTAGTATTTTTCAGGGTTTCCAAAATAAATCAATGAAGAATTTTTGAATTTTCCCAATAATTGTACTTTACATTTCTTACAGCATTAATTTAAAAGTGTCACTGAGCAATGTTATGGTGACGGCGTTTACTGTTTAGTAGCTTGTAATTTGTATGTTGTAAACATGGCGATATGTGTAATGACATTTGGGTTTTCTCGATTAAGTATAGGATGGACTTCTCGGGCTACTTCTGCTTTTAGGTAATTAATAATGCTTATTTATAATTATTAAATTAAGAGAACTAGAAAGAAGAGGAGAGAAATGAACATAAACGTTGCTTTTGAACAGGTTATCAGTATAGATACGTAATGCTTCTAGTAGTAGTGAAAGGTCTGCTACAGTAATGTTATAGTTGATGGTGTTTCCTAATGAATAGCCACAAATTTGAGCATTGATATATTTTAAACATGTACATATGGTTTAACATAATGTTTTGGAACAACAGGACCCATTGCTCCATCTTGTCTGTTCCATCCTCTAAATTTAAGCTAAAACTATTAATAAAAAAAAAAAAAAATTAAAACAAGCCCTTATCATTCATATACTTAACAACATTCCTTTTCAAAAATCTGCGTTAGGTGAAGATGACTCTTATCCTGACAATATTAATATTTGTATCCTCTTGAGCTACTATTTTTACTGTTAAGTACGAAAATAAGGTTATGCATCAACACTATTAATACCCTTCATAATCGTAGATACCTCAGTCAGATCCATTCTAACTGTTATTCTTCCAAGAGAAAACAATTTCAGAGATTTTATTCTCTTCTTTTATGACAACTTCCCTGTTCCAGATGCCATTCTAGTAGCTTTTCTCTGAACCTTTTTCACCAATTCAGTGCCCCTCCTAACGAAACAAGCTCAAGACTTAACACAATATTCCAAATGTAGTGGCCTAACCAGTGGCTTTTACAATAAAATCGTTACCTGTTTTAGGCTTGATGAAACTGAGTTGAATGAATGGCAATTGTATGTTGTTGTAGAAACACGAGTGTAAAGGATGATGTTTTGAATGTCATTTGCCTTTATTGTTTCATTTTCTGTGAACATCTTTTAAGTAGCATCTGTAAAAAAATAGTCAAATACTAAGTTTACACTTTTCCTATACACACATAGTCCTATAAGTAATAAAAGTAAATTTTTAGAATAGGCAAAAACATAAGGAATAATGAAATGTAAGTAGTCACTGTAATGAGATTTAATCATTGAAATATCAACAGTTGTAAATACGATAGCTAAAGCTGTTAACAAATACTACTGTAAACTGTACTGAAGAAAAAGACTTGAAATAAGTAATATATTCTTTATATAAAATTATTTGTTTTATGCTTTTAAATGATTGGTAATTAAAATGAGACAGAATTGATAAATATCAAAGCATAACTTTTTAACACTAACAGTAAAATAGCATTAGTAAGATTTATGTAAATTTTAAATTAAAAATAATTAGATTCTTCAGAATGGACATAAAGGTTTGATAAAACTGGTATGTTTTTGTATCTTACATTTTTTTATTGGTTTTATTCTCTTCTTTGTGAGGCCCATTTTGGAAATGACCTAAAAAAGTCAGGCTTTTTATCATGCTTTTTGATAATGTGTATTATTGAAACATGGAGGTGTCAGAGGTATCTTTGAAAACAAAGATATTTATTCTTGTTAATAATAGCTTTTTGAAATATATTGTGATTTTATGGATTATATATTCAACTCTAATTACTTCTGTGAAAGTGTATGTTTATTATTTCTTACATCATTCACGTAAAACTGTTAACTGACTAATTACTCCAATATATGATTCCAATTAACTTTAGTAAAATTGGCAACTTCTGAATTCTGTGCTGCAACCTAGGTTTTGTCATGAAGTACTCCACTGCATCCTAAATTATGTTTCATATCAGCTTATTTTTATCTTATGGTTGAGGACAACCAGTGTGACCCCAAGATAAGCTGAAGTTGCCAACCCAAAATGTCAGATCTTTACTCTTTAAGAGCTGTGAATTATCATTAGCTACACATCAAGTTTATAAGAGAATAAAGTCTATGAATTACATTCACAATGAGATAGTAAAATGTTGAATAACTCATTATATTATCTAGTACATTATTATGATTAAAGGTTTACTGCAAATGACCTTGCAAAAATACACAATATTTAACTTTGCTGTATTTAGTCATTATATGTTGTAGAGTAAAGTTTGTATGTTAATTACAATTGAGAGCTTACATGCTGTACCAATTTTTTACCTACAGAAGAATGAGAACTGAGTAAATAGTGACTGGTCAAATTTATTTTAGAGCTGCTTCTATTTTGAGTATGACATGGGAAGTACTTTTGTTAAGAAAGTACTCAAAAAACAGTACATAAAGTACACTCTTTAGCACTGGTGAAATGTTATGATGATGTAATACTGTAAGTACTAGTGGACATTTTTGTTTTAATACTGAAATTTTATCTTTTTATTATTTTAAGTTTCATTATAATTAAATATTTTTTAGTTTAATTTCAAAAGTCAACATCATTTTTATTTTTTATTTATTTTTTAGTGCTACACAATTTTTAGTAAATCACAAATGTCTCTCCTCATCTTCATTTAAACAAAGTGAATTACCTCTACCACCTCCTCCAAAACGCCCATTATCAGCATACATGCTGTTTGTCAAAGAGAAAAGACCAGAAGTGGTACGACAGCATACTGGTAAGCTATGAATCCCAGTACACAGTAGGAAATAAAGAAAGTTTAATAAATTAACTTGAGTGTTTTCACTATTTCTCTATATTATTCTGAAAAATTAAGATATTAAATATGATCTTAATTGCTTTGCTAATTAACCCTAAACACTTTTTAATGTTTGTAGCTTCCTTTCTGACATATAACTTTGAAAAAATAACTAAAAATATTTAATCCTTTGATTAAGAATATAAATATGTTTTGTAACCATAGATAATGGTGTTTAATAGCACCATTATAAGACTTGTGTTAAATCTTGTAATTCAATAAGAAATAAGAAAGTGTTTGTTTTCAATAATTAAAACATCTTTGCTTATTTTTTAAAATATATTTTGAATATCTAAAACTAATTTTATAGTTTTCTGAGGATTTTAGAAATAAGTAACTGAACAAAGCTGAATAAAAGTGACTTCCAAAACAGGTTGAATATGGCATACAGGATCCTATCATTCTAAGTTTGGTGTTATCATTCACACTTTTTCAGGTTTAGGAAAAGGTTTTTCCACTTTGGTATTGCTTACCTTTTCCTCCTGATCCTGGTAGTTTGGAATAAATCAACTTGCATAATTTGGGATCAACTCACAAATATATAAATTGTGGTTCAAATGACCTAGGCACCAACGTGGTATTTAGGGGTCATGGCACTATAATTCCAACCCTGAGCAGTGAGATGTCAGCTACCTGATTGCAGGCATGGCTAATGATAATAATAAATCATGTTAAATTCCACCTGCAGTATGTGATGTAGGTTTCAGGTGAAAAACATTTTTAGATGTAGTGCAGTTACTCTACTTGGGTGCTAATCTTCTGTTTCTTTCGGCCCACTTATAATCTGTGCAGGTACATTATCTATGGATAATGCCCTCACTGGCCCCTCCACCTAATTGGTGTGGTATTCTACCTGTAGTGTGAGAAGAGGTATGTTTTGTTAGTTATTATTTTCTTAACTTGAAAATATATTTCTGATAATACTTACCTCCTTTCACATTTTTCCACCTTTCTTTCCCACTAAGAGCTAGCGTTAGAGACTGCAAATTGGGTCAGTCTTAAAAATGTCTGCGGGAGGTGCTTGTATACAGTACTTAGTTACAGAGAGTAATCATAGGTGGAGAGTGTTGCGAGATGGATATAACCAAAGGCAATTAAGATGGGAATAAAGTACTATCCTTATGTTACCTGTCCTAAGGAAAAAAATAAACAAACACATTTTTAAGATTAGTTGATAGGGGAGATTGTAACATGCATTGATTGTTTGTTTATTCTAAATTCCAATTTATTTATTGCTTTTCAAACCAGAAAGAATCCAAAGTACAGTAAGGAAGTTATAACATTAAGGATAGTAGGTGTGAAAAAGTAAGAAGCTGAGGCTATTAGGGTAAATAATGATAATTCTCTGATACAATCTGCAGTCATTCTGTAAAGAAATGTATCATTACTTTTATTTAATATTTTTCAACTTTTCACTGGACAGCGGTTATTTAACTACAGTTGTGTTAGGGTACAGAAAAGAAATATAAGGTTTTATAAGAAAGACTTGACATTCATTTTAAGGAGTTTGGGAGGCGATGCAAATGAAGTATTTGCATAATAAGATGAAGTATTTCTGTTCTTAGCATGAAAATCACCTTTCACTCAGACTAACTCTGTAAACTGTTAAGCAAAAGTACTTTAATAAAAATAACAAGCTTGTGGGGGTTACTAAGAGTTTTACAAAATTTCATAGAGATGAGTATGGTAGATTGAGAGTTGTTTAAAATTTAATAGTCACATGGTCGTTACAAAGTTGATTGAATCAGCTGGATCTGTATGCATTTGATTAAAAGTGGGAAGAACTGAAATATTAAGCTTACTAGAGTATATTTGTCTTTTTTTATGTGTGTGACATACACATATATCAAGACACTTGCTTTATTTATTTATTTTTTTCTCTGAGACAGACATGAAAATAACTGAACAAGTGAAGGTAATAGCAAAGCAGTGGAATGAATTGGATTCATCGCTTAAAGAGGTTTGTTTTTTATTTATTTTTATACCAATTTGTTTTTAAGATAACACGTGTAAATTAACTTGCATTTTCTGGCTGGTGTAAAGATGGTTTTAACACTACAATGTAACACAAAACATGCGGGCTAGGTTTGTAAAATGTTTCCCAACATTTTGTTGGTGGCTGAAGGGGTAATTGATCATTCGTTTGAAAGAGAAATATTTATGCAACAAGATTGTTAAATGATTTACTGTAGAGTCAAAGGACATTCAACATTTTGAAAATGGGAATCTTTAACCCTTCCACCACAGGCAAGTCAAAGAGTGCATGTAAGAACCTTTTAAAGAGTTACATTTGAAATTCAATTAAACTACACTATTATAAATATATACATATAAATATGACATCAAAACATAGTTAGTAAGTAAAGTTTTAATATTATATACATTTAAATTCTTAATTTATAAGGAAGTATTTAAAAAATCCCAATGTCTCCCTTAATATGAGACATTTGTTGTCAAGGGCTTTTCTAAATTATTTATTTCCCTGCTTAAATACAGAACATAATGTAAATTACACTTTATATGTGTATGTTACTAAGGCAAATTGTCCTTTTTTTAGTCTTCAGTTGTATTTGTTTACAGAGTCATAAACTATAAAAACAGTTTCATTTGCTCTGCCTGTCTGCTAATCTGTTTTTTCAGAAATTGTGAATAGTTCTTTGTGATGTTTTATACTGTATTATTTATAATCAATAGAAAAGCAAAGTTTTAATGTAACAAATGACTTGTATAACACTAGTTTTAGTTAAGTGTATTGTCTATTTCATCTTCAGTTTGAAAGTTTCTCTTGTGCTTCAGATTAATAATTTTTGGGAATTATTTTATGGCTTTTATGTCATAGTTAGAAAGAGAATTAAATTATGATAGTTTTGGGATGTTTGCTTTGTTGTGTTATTATTCCATGTTCTTAAGTGAATTATTTAAGAATGAATATTATTTACTACATAAGTAACATTATTATAAGAAAGGCTTAAATTTTATTGGCAACTGGCAGCAAAAAATGAAAGCAACTAGATCAAACAAGGTAAATACAATATGTCTTATTTTTCCTTGTATATTTTCTTTTTATTATAAGGTGTATGATGTAAAAATATGAAACTTTTTAAGTTGTACAAAGGAAGATTAGTTAAGATAATTAAATAATATAAATTCTTCGTGAGGTATGCTTACAAGCAGCTCGTGTATTACATAATTCAGTATGGTAATGTGAGCTACTTGTTCACTGCTGATTTATAACTTGTGTGTAGTAGTTATTATTAGCTAGACAGAGTTCAAATAGCAACAACAGTAAATTAAGTATGAACAGATATTGACTGTTACAAATTTTAAGCTATATAGGTTAAACTAATGTAGCTTCCTCTTATGATTTTGACATGAAAATCACTTTGCATTCAAAACGGTTAATAGTTGGCTCTGTATATGTGAACAAATCTTTAGTAAAAATACTTTATTATGAAGCTGACTTTCTTTTTTTTAATAAATATTTATAATGTTTATTTAAAACTTAGTAGATTTCTTGAATACCATAGAGCCTATTCCAAATTATAATATGGAAACTGATGGTTACTTTGTGGTTACTAGGCTGAAAAAAAACTAGTGTTCATAATAGAAATCAGTGTTCATACTGGTGTTTGAAAACCTTGTAAAGTACTTGAAAATGAAAATTGACTTTAAAGGTCTCTGAACATCTGGAAAATTTAAGGTGTTAGAGATGAGGTCTTGAATCTTGAGTTACATATAGTTTTTTATGTAATCCTTTTCCTGACATGTAATATTGTCTGGTGTAACTTTATTACAGAGTTCATTCTGACAGTTTTACATCCCTTTAATTTCATGGTGATGCAGCCTACATCGTAGTTTTAATAAATGAAATGTATACGTTTAGAAGTTACCTCTGCTAGTCTAAAGTGGTCTACATTTGACCTTGAAGACCACAGAACCTGACAATTTTCTGTTTTTCTAAACAATGCTGTATGCATGTTAGCTGTTTGAACTTTGTATGGGTTGGTAAATATGAATAGAGGTTTCTCATATCTTTTAGGCCAACATTTGACTCACTGTAATAATGGGGAAGTGTGTCTTTAGCAATGAAGTGAGTGGGTCCAGTGCTTTGAACATGATAAGCACATGAAAATTTGCACAGCTAATAAAATAACACTGTATATAAGTAGGATGGGCAAATATTTGCTGAAAGTTATGTCAAAGGACTAAAACACATTCAAAATATGAAAATATTAAGGAAATCAAGAAATGGAATAACTGTTACATTGAAAGATTTCTCTAAAGAGCCAAGATCTAATCCTAATCAGTGCTAGTAAAAAGTTGGGGGCCTAAAGATAGTTTAGTTACCTGCACTAAGCCAAAACCTATTTACCACTCTGTTATCAAAAAAGACCTTGAAAGTCAAAATTGGATAGACATTGTACATACAACTGTCAAGTCCTACAAATTCCAATGTTTTTCTCAACATTTCTGGCCCCTCGGAGTGGATTCCTGTACGTGGTGAGGGGACCTCCCAGGGAAGGTTCTGTTCTGTCTGGTTACCTTCTCTGGGATCTAAACATCCACCCACGTGTTTGCCGTGTGTGGCGACCTGTGAAGGGGAGGAGAGGATCCTGGTGGTTGAGGGGTCCAACCCTAACACACCACTTTGGCCTCGAATTCCTGTAGACGGGCGGCCCTTGGGTCAATCGGCTGGTCCACCTTGGCTAGAGCCAACCAAGTACCAGTGTTGGAAGTTCTCAACGGGTGTTGTGGACATTGTGCCTGATGCTGGTGTTTGGGTATAGTGCTCACGAAACCCTGGCGTTGCTGCATTGTCCTTGCTGACTTTGTAGTGCGTCCCCTTGTAGGGCTCCATGGTGGGTGGGGTCAGTGAGTACCGAAACTTTTCTCTTTCCTATGGATCCTTCAAAAAATTTAAATAAAATTGTAAAAAAACAGTCAACGGGTAAACGACCACGTCTTGAATACTCAGAACAGCAATCTCCAACATCAGTAACACACGTACCTCATTTTCTGATATTGCATTCTCTTTCAGAAAAACCTTTAGGGCAAATGTCCCCTTTTTTTATTCAAAAGGGGCTAGAGGGACTTGCTGGCTCTCCAAAGTCAGTAAAGAAGCTTCAATCTGGTGACATACTGGTTGAAACATCCACATCCCAACACAGTGAACTCCTCTTGAAATCAAAGGTAATTGGCGATATACCTATTGAGGTTACACCCCATGCTACTTTGAATACTTCACGAGGAGTTATTGTTGAAAGGGATTTGAAGAATGTTCCTGAATCGGAGATTCTCGCCGGTCTTTCCACTCAAGGAGTTTCTGCAGTGAGGCGCATCTCCACTCGCAAAGATGGAGTTACACTGCCAACAAATACCCTGGTTTTAACATTCACTTCACCACGAGCACCCGCCACCATCAAAGCAGGTTATCTCATTTGCAGGGTTCGGCCATACATTCCAAACCCTCTTCGATGTTTTCAATGTCAGAGATTCGGCCACTCAAAGACATCTTGTCGTGGTTCCCTGACATGTGCTCGTTGTGGAGGCAAGGACCACAATGCCTATGATTGTGACATAAACCCACATTGCGTCAACTGAAATGGTTCTCACCCCTCTTACTTTCATTCTTGTCCAAAATGGTTGGAGGAAAAAGAGGTGCAGCGTTTGAAAACGACACATAACATTAGTTATCCTGAGGCTCGGAAATTGATGTCCACAATCCCATCTCGGACATATGCTGCTGCACTCCATTCCACAACTACAGTGGAAGTGCAGACAGATCTCTCTGTGCCTCCAAAAGAATCGTTTTCAAAACAAATGAAAAGCCTTTTGACCTCCGTGGTTAAAACAGTAGATGAATCGACTTCCACACCCATCTCTGTTCCTCCCATAACTTCCAACAAACCTCAAGATCCATGTCCTTCAGTTTCAAATACAAGCATTTCTTCTGTTACATCATTTTCTCCCACCACAATAAACAAAACAATTATTCGTCCGCGTCCTCAGTCACTGGATTCCTCTTCCAATAACAAAAACCTGCCCACTCGACCCAGAGCAGGATCCATGGAGGTTGATAGACCTCCTCCGAAGAAAGACAGTAAAGACAAAAGACGAGGTCGTAAACCGAAGGGTTCTCCAACCACTTCACCTGCCCGTCCTTAAAAATGGCCACCTTGATACAATGGAACTGTCGAGGTTTACGTTCTAATCTGGATGATATCAAAACACTGATTGCTTTCTACCATCCTGTTTGTCTTTCTCTACAAGAAACATTTCTCAAATCTGCTGATACAGTCTCCATCCAGCAGTTTTCTCTGTACAGAAATGACAAGTTGTGTGATGGTCGAGTACATGGAGGGGTGGCACTTTTGGTTGATCAACATGTGCCCACACTGTCTTTGTCACTCAATACACCCTTGGAGGCCGTAGCCATCCGTATTTCCTTGGGTCGTACCATCACTGTTTGTTCTCTGTACCTGTCCCCTGGAGAGACATATGATCAATCAGACCTGGATGCTCTCGTTGAACAGTTGCCATCTCCATTTCTAATCCTGGGGGATTTTAATGGACACCATCCCCTCTGGGGAAGTGCTGTTATTGATGGGAGGGGTCGATCTGTAGAGCAGATGCTCTCTGATCACGATCTTTCTCTTTTCAATACTGGTTCTTCCACTTACTTTCATGCACCAAGTCAGTCATTCACTGCCATTGATCTCTCAGTTTGCTCCCCTTCATTATTCTCCCATTTTTCATGGAGGGTTGACAGTAATCCACTAGGCAGTGATCATTTTCCGATCATTTTGAGAGAGACTGGCCGTGTTCGATGCCACCCTACCCGCGTGCCCCGGTGGAAGCTGGATCAGGCAGACTGGTCCACTTTCACTGCTCTCGCAGAACTTGATCCTGTCATCGTAAATCAGCCATCAATAGACAACTGTGTTGCAGCGGTAACTGATTGTATTGTACATGCAGCTGCTCAGTGTATTCCTAAAACCTCGACACGTTTCCCACGATATCCTCGTCCATGGTGGAATTCTGCTTGCAACTTAGCACGGAAGGCTCAAAAACGGGCCTGGGACACTTTTCGCAGATATCCCACACTTTCAAATCGGGTTGCTTTCCAGCGGGCCCGAGCACATGCTAGGTGGGTAAGACGTCAAAGCCAGAAGGAATCTTGGATTAAGTTCACAACCAGCATATCTTCTACCACCAGTTCCAAGATCGTATGGGACAAGATTTGAAAGGTTAATGGGCACTACACTTCTGTTCCCCTCTCGATCTTACTCTCTGATGGTCAGGAGGTGACTGATGTCCGAAACATCGCTAACACTCTAGGTGAATGCTTTTGCCGGGTATCTAGCACTTCTGCTTGTTCCTCCACCTTCCTGGCCATCAAGACTCGGGCAGAGCAATCACCTCTTTCCTTTCAAACTGACTTTTTCTTTGACTATAATAGTCCCTTTATCCTGATGGAACTAAAAATGTCCCTTCATCGGTCTGCCAGTACATCTGTTGGACCTGATGATATTCATTATGACATGCTACACCATCTCTCTCCTGATTCTCTTGATGTTCTTCTGACTATCTTCAACCGGATTTGGCAGGAGAATGTTTTTGCTGATGCCTGGTGCCAGGCTATTATTTTACCTTTCTCTAAGCCAGGGAAAGATCCGAAGATTCCTTCAAACTATCGTCCAATTGCTCTAACGAGCTGTCTGTGTAAGACCTTAGAAAGGATGGTTAATGCTCGTCTTGTTTGGTTCCTTGAATCAAACAACCTCCTCTCACCCACCCAGTGTGGGTTCCGTCGACAGCACTCCACCATAGACCACCTAATTCGTCTTGAAACATCTATCAGAGAGGCCTTTCTCAACCGCCAACACCTTGTATCAATATTCTTTGACATAGAGAAGGCTTACGACACAACATGGAAGTATGGCGTTTTGCGAGACCTCCATACATATGGGTTACGTGGCCATCTACCCATGTTTATTAAAAATTTTTTAATGGACAGGAGATTCCAAGTTCGTGTAGGTTCGGCACTTTCACGTTCTTTTGTACAGGAACTTGGAGTCCCTCAAGGCTGTATACTGAGTGTCACACTTTTCAGTATAAAGATAAATGCCATCACTGAACAACTCCCTCTCACCGTTATGAATGGGCTATATGTTGACGACTTTCACATCTCATGTCAGTCATCAAACATGAGATATATTGAGCGGCAACTACAAACTGCCCTCAATCGTGTACAGAAGTGGACTCTTGCGAATGGCTTTAATTTCTCTCTTTCCAAAACTGTATGCATGCACTTTTGCCACCTACGAGGTATTCACCCTGATCCTGAACTTCATATCGGTGAAGTTTTGCTGCCAGTGGTCCCAGAGACAAAGTTCTTGGGGCTTATCTTTGATCGTAAATTGACCTTTATACCACACTTAAAGCAGCTTTGGGTCAAATGCACAAGAACACTGAACATCCTTCATGTCCTCTCTTCTACCAGTTGGGGGGCAGATCGCCGTTCAATGTTAAAGATATATCGTGCTCTTATTAGATCGAAACTTGACTATGGATCAATGGTCTATGGCTCTGCCAGACCCTCAGCCTTAAAGATACTGGACCCCATTCATCACCAAGGTCTTCGACTCTGCACCGGAGCTTTCCGTACCTCTCCAGTTCAAAGCATATACATTGAATCTCATGAACCTCCTCTACACCTTCGCCGTTTGCAACTGTCTTTACAATATACTTCGAAACTTCGTTCCTTACCAAAGCATCCCACCTGGGAATGTGTTTTCCTTCCTCGGTGGGCAGTACTTTTTCAGAACAGACGATCTGTCATTGCTCCGTTTGGCCTTCGCATCCGGGCGCAGTTGGATGATTTGGGTCTGTCCTTGGATAATATTGCAGATTCCACAGGTCGACGCATCCCACCATGGCTTATTACAGCCCCTAAGTGTGACCTTTCTTTCAATCACCTAAAAAAGGCGGATACTCCAGACTGGAAGTACCGTCTTTTATTCAATGAATATATTTCAAACAATCATTCAGTTCCCATTTATACAGATGGTTCCAAATCAGGAAATTCAGTGGGCTCTGCTATGGTTTGCTGTGGGTCAGTAGTTGCACGCAGAATCCCCTCTACAGCTTCTGTGTTCACTGCTGAACTGTATGCCATATCTCTTGCCCTTGATCATATTGCAGCTGAGCAGTACTCCAACTGCACTATTTATACTGACTCGCTTAGTTCTATTCTTGCCTTGGAATCACTTCACATTAGCTCACATCCTATTCTAGCAGATATTCGAAACCGACTGGCCCATTTCTCATTAGCAGCTACTTCAATTCAGTTTTTCTGGATACCAGGCCATGTTGGTATTCATGGGAACGAGCTTGCAGACATGGCAGCTAAATATGTATGCCTCAGCCCCATCACCCCTATGCCTATTCCGTACATGGACTATGGTGTTGTCTTCAAAGCTCGGCTCCGTGCCAGTTGGCAGTCCACTTGGAGTGAACAATGCGACAATAAACTTTTTCAAATTAAACCCAAAATTGGAGTTTGGCCATCTAGCTTCCGTAAAGTTCGGAGGGAAGAAGTTGTTCTCACTAGGCTACGCATTGGTCACAGTTTTTTAACTCATCATTTTCTTTTATCTGGAACTGATGCACCAATGTGTAGTTTGTGTAACACTCAAATCACTATCAGCCATGTTTTACTTTCTTGCCATCGTTACAATCCTCAACGACGGCAATACTTTAAACATATTTTTTCCCAGCGTCATTCTGTAACATTGGACAGAGTTATTGGTGATGGTGACTATGTCCACCTTAATAACGTTTTTAATTTTTTAATGGCCATTACTCTTTTTAATCTTATTTAAGTGTGGTATATTTATTTATTACACCTTTTTAATTGTGGCTCCTTTTTAAAGTTTTATTCTCTCTCATTCAATGCGACATTAAACAATGGCCAGAACATTAAATAACTCGACACCAGGACTGGAAAGGCCAACTTCAGGTGACTAACGCTTCTGTTTGAACTGTCTGTTTGAACTACTCGTTAGTCTTCCTGGCGAGTTACTGTTATACTTTTGCTGCATATCATTTTGTACTTTTACAACCTTTTTGTACTGGCCATATTGACTCATAACCCGGAACCAGGACGGAAAGACCAACTTCAGGTGGCTGACGGTGGTTTATATACTACCTGTTAGTCTTCCTGGCGGGTTATGATCATTCCCATTCTGCTACAGGTTGTCCTTTGTTGACTGGATATTGTCATTGGTTTTTGCACCACTTCCTGTTTTAATTGCCATTTTGTTTTTATCTTCAGTTACCTTTACACATTTTACTCCATTTACTTGACTTTTATCTTTTTACTGGACATTTGACTACTCTTTATTATGATTTTGCTGAATGTCTTTTTAAACTTTTATTCCATTACATTTTGATAATAGCTACTATGACACATAACCCAGAACCAGGACTGGAAAGGCCAACTTCAGGTGACTGACGGTGGTTCTTGAACTTGTTCGTTAGTCTTCCTGGCGGGTTATGATCATTATTATTATGCTAGAGTAAATAGTTTATAACTTTGAAGTCTGGATGTCACCATTGGTTTTTACACCATTTTCTGTTTTAATTGCTGTTTTGTTTTTACCTTCATTTTCCTTTACAAATTTATTCCATTTACGTGACTTTTCTCTTTTTACTGGTTACTCATTGTTGCGCTTTTGCTGTGTGTTTTTTTTTAATACTTCTATTCTTTTACATTTTGATACTAGTTGCTATGACACATAACCCAGAACCAGGACTGGAAAGACCAACTTCAGGTGACTGACGGTGGGTCTTGTACCTGCCTGTTAGTCTTCCTGGCAGGTTATGATTATACCTTTTTGATAGAACACCTACCTTACAACTGTTTACACTTTGCCTTCTATCTTAACCTTGTAGACTAGGTGTCAACACTGGTTTTATACTTTTTTTCTTTTTTTTTTTTACCTTCATTTCCATTTATGTCTTTTACTACATTTTTACCGGTTGTTTGGCACAGATAGCCTCGTTGCTTTGTGCCATAAAACACTAAATCAATCAATCAATCAATCAACATTTCTGGATAGTAAAGTGCTATCAGTATTTTTATTTCTTCTTCTTTTTTTTTATAAAATTAGTTAACTCTTTTGCAACAAGACTGAGTTCAAAGACAATATCATCACGTCTTTCGATTTCAGTTCAAAATTTTATTAAATAAATTTATGTCAATAAGTTTGGAATCAAATTATGGATTATAATTCAAACTGTAATATTATATAGGAGTTAATTTCTTAATTTAAAAGTGAATATAAAATGGACATGTTTAAATACAGATTTTAGTGAGTCACGTTTGTTGAATGCAATACTGTTTGAAATTAGATTTTTGTGATGTCAAAATATTAAGTCTGTACTTTTGTACCAATGAGGAACTCAAATTACCAATATTGATAAGGTAGAATATAAAATAGAACCTCATATTTTTTTTTGCTGATATATGGCTTATGTACTGAATCAAACACAGTAGCCCTACTCAACTCTTTCCATTTTTCTTGAAATAGTTCCTTTTATGCTGTTACTACATTATATGACATGTGAATAAGCAATCAACGCCTCAGAATGTTCACAGAGTTGTTTCTTTGTCATTTTAATCTTTGAAAAGGTTTCCACATTCTTTTGATCCAAGTATTTAAGGAGGTAGGTTGTGTCCTTAGTCTGCTTGAAGTTTCATATTTTATACAATGTAAAAAAACTGTAGTTACTAGGCTTAATAAATTATAGTGTAATTCTGTGGTATCAGTGTAGTTACTAATATTATTTTTTGTTATTCAACTATAAAACCTAAAAAAAATGTTTGTTCTTCATGTGCAAAATTTTGAAAGGCTTAGCAACCTGTGTTCAACAACAACTGAGTACAAAGGTGATGGAGAGAAGAGATAATTATTTGTTTTAGTTTTTGATTTATTGTTCTATATTTTAAGAAATAAAGTTTAGTAGTTTATTTTTAAATAGTAATCATTTATATACACATATATAATGTATAATAATTCAAATGTGACTGCATTTTACAAAATACAAGTCTTCTAAAACACAGGGAAGACTAAAGGTCAGTTTTATACCACTCGGTATGTGACCTGAGTGCATGTGCATTAGATCATTACAAACAACTTAATGTTAGATAGGCATGATTGGAAGGCTAATATAACAAAAAAGTAATAAATATATTTCTTATATATGTTATGAGATTTAAGCTACTTATAATATGTACTCATTATAGCATGGAAAGAGCAAAATTTATATTTATTTCCTTATTTTTTATGGTGGTTTCAAGGTTGGTTAAGTGATAGTCTCCACATGGTTAGAGTATAGAAAATAACATATAAAGTTTTACTGAAATGTTTGACATGTTTTTAGGAGATTTTAGAGATTATGTGAATAATATTTGGGATTTTTGGGATGAAGAATAGTTTTTTAATCATAAAATGAAATCACTTTGTATTCAGATTAGTAATAAAACAAACTCTATTTTCACAAACAAATCTTTCATAAAAATATTTCATTAAAAAATCTGATATTTTGTATACAAAATACTTGTAAGCTTTACCAGAAGTCTAACAAATGTTGCAATGCTACATATGCTATATCAAAAGTTACAGAGCAAATACTTAATGTATGCAAATGTGTAGATGAACTCTTTTATATTATACTAAGCCTGTTGGAAAAGGGTTAAAGGTGGATAGATGTAATATTCTATCTCTTTCTCATGTGTATTATACATTTATTAGTATAGACTTGGATCTAGTTTTATGACAGTAATACCAATTTTACAGTTTAGACTAAATCTAAATTGTATATGAAATTATTAAAGTGCACAAATGCTGTACAGTGATGATTCTAGATCTGTACACATTTGAAATTAGAAATCTAATTTATTTTTTTGTTTAGCTGTTTGTGGAAGAAATGGATATACCTGTAAATTTTATGCCTCTGGGTTATTTTAATACAAATGTATAATTATACAAGTATTTTTGCATGTTGGTTAACAGGGTCTTGCTTTTTAATGAAAGCTTGAACAAGAAATTTCAAAACAAATGACTAGGTATTTAAATATGATTTTGGGATCAGGTTTTCTTTTAACAAAGTAGTGGGTTCTGGAGTATTGTATTTCAATATACTTGTCATGTTGCTGCCACAGAGGTCCTTACTTTAATCAGGCACATGAATGCTATCCTTTCAGAAAAGTATAAATATTTTAATGAATGGACAAGTAGTAAGTTGGAAACTGTAAAGGATGTTTGAGGAACAAATGGAAAAAGACTTGAAGTGCGAGTTCTTTGAAACAGGATCCTGTTACCTACATGTTGTACATGAGTACACAATTTAAACTTTATTTTGAGATGTTAAATGGTCTCAAAACAGATATTGTACAAGTTTCCCAATGAAGGCTAAGAATAAGTTGGTGAAGGTAATATCTAAACTGCAAAGGATTCCTTGATATCTTTGATTTAAAGGTTTCTGAGATGCAGGTATCATAATACTAAAATCTGTGTATGTAAATATTCTGAACAATACAGTTACTTGTAAGGTAAAATGTAACAAGTAATCTGCTATCATTTGTTTCACAAAATGTTCTGTCTTTTATGAATTTGGAAAGCAGGGCTTTTTAAATAATTTTAAGCATTTTTTTATACATAAATTCTTTTTTTTTCAAAAATTTTAAACTTGTGTAAAAGTTTTTTTCTATGTTGGTATTATAATGAACATTATGTTATAGAACATTTTTATGATGAGTTTTAGTGTTTAACGCTTATTACACTTTGAAAGAACATGTTTGCAATGTTACAAGTTTGAAGTACAATATGGTACATTATTCCCACTCACATAAATAGTTATTTTCATTCAGTGCTACCACAAGACATGAGCTTCCTCCTACCCCATGTTCAATATTGTTCAAGTGAATCTCATTTGTGTATCTGTTTGATTCCATTGAACTATCATTTCTCATTTGGCAGTGATCTTGTCAAGATTTTTTTTTTATTATGTTCTTCAATTGTGTTTTTTTTCTTTAAACTTAGTGCATTTTTTGCCACTCATTCCAAATTGGAATTGTTCTTTTCAAATTTAAAATATTTTGCAAATTTGAAATAACTTATTTTGTCCTAGTTTCATTTCTTTATTCTAATATATGTTGACAATTAATTGTTAAGAATACATTCTGAAGAGTGAGTTACCACTTTGGAGATAATACTTTCCACCACCATGTTCACATAGACTGTGGGTGGAGGTAACATGGCTGTTGAATTATCAGTTCTCATTTGCTGCAAGATTAATTGTTAATTGAGTCAACCTGCTTCACCTGTATATTCCTCCTGAATATTCTGAACCTGTTTGGGCTGATAAGGAATATGATTTTGCTGTGTATTCTTATGCCTCTCCTGCAAAATCAACTATGCTTAATAAGGCTATTTTAAGACATGATTTTTCAGGTGTGTTCTGTTTTATCTCTTTACTCAATACTTTATAATCCCTTTCCTTCTTTGTTACATGATACCTCCTCCTTTCAGTGTTTTGTTCTTCCCCATTTCCTTGCTAGAATACTTCATCCTCCATAGGCTTAAGATCAGTTTGCTTTAGCACATCAGGTTGACTTTCCATTTTTTGATGTTCAGCAATTGGAATTGTTTTTATCTATGTGAGTTGCTGATCCTGTTTTCTTAATGCATGCACAGATTTTGCACCTCTATTATGCTGTCAACTCTTCTATAATTATAATTATAAAACTACTTTTTTTCAAGGTGCTTTACCATGATTTTGAGGGTATAATTTCTCCCTGATTACCTCCACATTGGCATATTTATCATTTTTGGTTCTTTACTTAAATGTGTGGTTTCTCTGTTGTTGGGATCTTCTGTATTATCCAAAGTTTGTTTATCACCTACTGTGGAATTTACTTATGGCCCTCTTTCTTCAGCAGTCTGTTTTTGGTAATACTTCTGAGACTTTGGAATCCTGTGTGGAATAGGTGAAACAGCAATTAACTATTTCATTTTTGGTTAATCACTTGGTATTTGTCATGTTGTGTACCCTGTACTGGGTGTATTCAGTCTTGTCTGATATTGTCTTTCATATCCCAACAAAGTTTATCTGACAGAGTGGTTTCTAGATCCTCTTAATTTCCAATAGATATGTATTCAGTGGGGTACTCCTCATCTGGATTCTTTTGCCAATGGCTCTGTTTTTTCTCCAGTTCCTCATGAACTTGCACTGGCTGTTGATGTGTTCAGTAAGGATTGGAGCAAGAAGTACTTTTATGTAAATCCTTCCATCCATCTTCTTCCAATGATGTTAAGTACTTCTAATTGCTCCTTACTGGTCAGCAAAACCAGAGTTTCCATGGCTGCTTCAATTCCAGTCTGCTCCACTAATACCTCTTACTTCATATTTTCTTCTTTACAGTTTTTTATATTCTCAATCTTCATGCCTGGTTTTTATCTAGTTCTTGGCAAGAAAATTGTATTGTCCTGTCTTTTTGCTTTGTTTTTAGTTCATTCTGTTAGATCTTCTTCTACAGATGTTTATCAACATAAGTGGAATATTTTACACCATTGGTATTTGGTCATGAGCTTCCATCCACTCATTGCACTGTTTTTTTCTTATGAATTTTCTCACTTGGTTGTTTTTGTTTTTCCTGGGATCACAGAGTTTTTTTTACTTTTCTTACCCCCTTTCCTATTGTTGGATTCCTTGTGGATTCATTTTTCTCTTTGGCACAAGTTCTTCCAGATTGTGGTATCAGTATGGTTGTTCACTGCCTTACTTTGCCTCCATTTAAACATCTGTCCTCATGTTCAATTTTTCACTTAATCTCACAAGACTTATTTTTCTCCTCTTTACCTTTGAACATTGGAGGTCAGATTTATTTGCCATTGATGTTCATTTACCCTTTGTCATAACACACATGTTCTTCTCTATTTGTTTCACTCTTTCCTTTCCAAAATTTCTGAGGCTTATAAGGGTATCTCCTCCTTTTAGCCAATTTTCCTTTCTATATAGTTGGTCTGACCTTTATAGCTTACTATGTCATGTTTATGCCTTTTGTTGTTATACTGTATGCATGGCTTTCTTCCAGGGTGCCTGTTCTTGCCTCTTCATTCTATGAAAGGTTTCCTTCATTTGTGGTCTTTCTCTTTCCACCATTACATATTGAGTTGGCTTTTGATTTACTTGGCTTATACTTGCATACTTTTTCCCAATATTTGTTCCAAGTGGTTTCCTATCAGATTAGGCACCTTACCTTTTCCATGGTGTCTCATTTCTGTTGTTCCTTGGAGGAAGTTCTTCAATTGGGCATGTGGACCATGTCACATACATTCATCACTTACTGTCTATATTGGATCACACTTTCTTCATTATTGGGTTATTATTTTTATCCGTGGCCATTTTCAGGCTTCATTGACACTCTGAATAAGTTATCGTTTGTACACCTCTTATTTTTCAGGGGCATTTCTTTTTATTTTACCCTGTATTACTCTATGGTGAGCAGTGCCTGGCCAAGTATACTTTATATAGTCAAAACTGCACTTTCAGGCCATATCTAATTCATATTTAAAATTTCCATGAACACTTAACAATCGCTGTTGAGATGAGGTGTTTAACAATATCACTTGTTTGTTTTTCCTTATGATATTAATTTGTTTCATGTGGACTGTACTTACCTGTGGACTTCTTGTGTAAAGCAGAAAGCAATACTTGCCCATCCCTGCCATTCCTTTGATTGAACAACTTGTGTTTGGTCTGCTTTTCAAAATATGGTTTTCATGATCATCCATTGTAGTCTTTTGTTTTGACTTTCCTCTGGTCTCTCCACCACATTTTCTTCCTTCTTTTTATTTCAGTGGAGTATGGAAGTCCTTTCTACTTTTCAGTTTCAATTCATTGAGGTGGTGCACCATGAAGTCATCCTTTTGAATGTAGTAGTGATATGTGATATAGATAATGATGAAACTATTCAACTGAGAGTAATGAGGTGGTGTTTTGCTGGTGTAGATGATGAGACATCCTTTAATTTGATACCCCATTTCTATAAGGTTTTATCTTGTAGCTTTGGAGTGAGTCATCACAATTGTAGTTCACCCATTCAATTATGATCTCTCATCTTAATCTCTTATGGATGTTGTTTCTCAGTAGCTGAGTTTTGGATTCAGAGCTAAACCAGTCAACATAGTATCACAGGTGTTTCTGTTCTTTCACCCAATTATAACCTTGTTCACTTTACCTATATTGTGTGTCATAGTGGTGGTATTTGCTGATTACTGTGATTCATTCTCGTACTCTATTCCTCAATTATTTTCATACAACAAGGATATTTATACACTGGAATGGTTCCTGTCAGATTAGTTTTGAGTGTGAGTGATTACTTTACAGGAATATCTTTCTTATGCCAAACTTCTGGTTGTTGGATTCACAGATCCAGTCATACAGTTTATCATATTGCTATTGTATGTCCTATTCATTTATCTGTGGGTACAAGATTTCTCTCCAGTCTGCTGAATTTGAAGTGAAGATGGTATGATCCTCTTTTTACCAGATAGCTAGGTTTGGAATTGCAGTTGACTTGCTGCTTGGATGATTCTTTTTCTTACACCCACATTGATGTCCATTCTCAGTGGGTGGGATTTGGATTGCAGTTAATTCTCCATGTATGGTCTATCACGCCTTAGCCACTTTACACAGAGGGGCATATATTTCTTTTACTTTCACTCACATTTAAGTAAGTTTTGGAATTGGGATTTAGATATCGTGTGGTTCATTTTTCTCTTCTTTTTGGATGTGCTTTTATTTTCTATTTGTTTGCACCACCTTTTTTCACACTGGGCAAATAGCATGCCTGATAAAAATGTGCTGCAGCTTCCCATATATGATATTCTATTCCAAAGATCTTTTTTAGGTTGTTCTTCAAAATCTTTCATAGGATACTTGTTTCTTTCCCTTGCATTGGTCCCTCCACCTATTCATTGTAGGATTCTAGTTACTTATGTGAGAGGAGGTGATGGTAACATATTGTAAGTTATAATTTTTCTATACTGAAAATGTTTTTCCAGTGATAGGTTATTTTTATGTTGCAAATGTGAAAATTTGCTTGATTAAATATTTTATATTACAATCTAGCATAAAGTTATAATCATTTTTCCACATTATATTTTAAAGTAAATTTTGATACTAGCAGGTATCATTACTGAGTCTCAGTAAACTGATTGCAGTGATTGTTTCAGACTTTGTCAGACATTATGCCAAAACTTTTGTTTTTTTTTAGCAGAAAGTTTATTTCTTTATTGTTATTTTTTATGTTTCTTACACCAACCTTTTTTGTTTAGTTTTATGTAGAACAAGCAAGAAAGAATTTTGTGGAGTACTTAAAGACCCATCAAGATTATATTTCTAGTTTGACACCTGAAGAGCGAGAAACCATGAAGAGAAACAAGGTTGACAAAAAGAAGAAACTTGATAAAAGACGGTTGAAATCTGTAAGTTAACTCCAGTTTAACAGAGTCTGAACAAATAACTTTAGACATTGTTATGAAAGATAGTTATAACAATTAAAGGAGTATATGTACTGTACTGCTATAATAATCAATTATGGTATCAGATATTTCAATTTTGAAAAATAAACTAGTGTAAAGTATACTTTGTTCTGATTACCAGTTTACCAATTTTCAACACAACAAACTTGAAATCACAAGTTAGTTTTCAGGGTTAAGAACATCTATCACACATTTTAACAGTTCATATGTTCTATAATTTTGTAATCCAGTGTGAGTTAATCACTTTAAAGGTCTAAATTATTCTATTATTGTTTTAGGAATTAAGCTTGAAGAAGAGTCAGAGATAGTTCATGTGTAATTTACCACTTAAAAAAAGGTATTTCTGACAATGTACAACTAGGTATTATAACTTCTTGAACAGTTTAATATTAAAGTGTAGTGAATTTATTCTAGGGTATCATGTAACTATTTTTATTATATTGTTTGAGAACTCCCTTTACTAATTATATTTGATAAATTTATGCTACATTCTGTAAATAGCAGTTGATTATACAGATGTTATTTCTTTCTGCTTCAGGCAGGTTTTCTTCCTGATTTTTTCTCAATTATATTTTTACTATACCAAATATTTTTCTTAGCTTCATTTTATCTTATTTATGCTGCTACAATTAATATTTACCTTCCACCTCTTTTCTTCACTGTTCCATTTATACTTAAGGATTTGCCTGCTGTGATGAATGTTACCTTCAGGCCATTCTCTCCAAACATGGCTTAGCTTTTAGGACTTTCTGTAGTTGGACTCTGCTGATTGTTCACTATTCACTGCTAATTTGGTCTCACAGTAAGTTCCTTTTTGATTGGTTTGTTTCTTTTGTTTTGGATTGATTTTAATAACCTACATTTTAGCGGTCATGTGATATACTTTTGATTTATTTGTTTCTTACCATCTTTTACTTTTCTTCTGAATAGGATTCAGATGATATTCTCGGTCCTGCACATGTTATGGGTTGCTTGGTTCCATTAAATCCAGTTTCCATGTTCCTCCACTTACTCTACTCTTTCGTCTGTGATTTTTTTTCCCTTCCTCCCTTACTCATTGGGTTTAGATTGTGATTTGATTGGCCTTTACTTTCTTTTCTCCTTCTTTCATCTTCACTTCCTGGTATCTTCACTCCTATCATGCACCTTACTTTTTCCTTGCATGTCTACCATGTCATCGGTTGGAGGTACTTTGTCTGTTAAGTACGGGGACTATATCTTACATGTTCATCTCCCATTCTCTGCTTTGGGTATTTGTTTCTTTCTTATTGAAGTACCATAATTCACTTCTACCATCATTCATTGTTTTATGGGCCTGTAACTGGGTAAGTTACCTTTTTATGTGTGTGTGTCTATGTATATATATTTCAGGTACATGTCTCTCTCTCTCTTTTAATGGATCCCACTCCGTGGGGAGGGGTGCCTGATAAGGTATTTTTTAAATGCTCAAACCCACACTTGGAGCCATGTATACTTGTATATTATAATTTTATGGCTACACAATGCAGAGATACAGTGCTCTTTGAGTTTGCTTGTAGGTTTATCCTCATGATAGAATTACATCATAAATTTGCTTTACATATATAAAGCAGAAGGAGATAGTTGCCCATATCCGTCATGTCCTCTATTGAATAAATCAGTATGTTCTGCTTTTATAGATAGGGGTTTTGTGGTCACCCATTACATTCTGTCATGTGTTATTACTCATATAGAATTGCTATTGCATTTTTAACTCACTTCCAAGTAAAACAGAATATAGAAATGTTTATAAAACCATTCAGTTGATAGTAGAGTGGTGTTGTTCTGCTGGTTTAGATGACATGATACCCTCCAGTTGCAAAGTTGCAGTTCACCCCTTTGATCAAGATCCTTCATTCTACCTCCATGTGGATGGCAGTTCCCAGTGGCTGGATTTTGATTTAGAGTAGAACCTATTAACATAAATCCTCACACATGTACTATAAGTGTCTATATTCCTCTATCGTTTTTACTCCATCAGTGTTGTGAGTCATGGTGGAGGTACTTATGAATTATTACTGTTCTTTCCTTTGCTAGTAGCATCCTTGGAATAATAAACATTATTATTAATGCTACTATACTTAGGGTGGTTCTAGTCAATTTCACATCTTAGGGAGGTGGTTTACACTATGCAGATGCCTTTTTGATACCAGATGTCAGGTTCTTCAATCAGCCTGTCAGTTTATCTTATTAGCATATGCCCTTTTCGTGAATTGGTGATGGGGGCTAGGTATCTTCTGGTCTCATGAACTTGAGGGTAATATGGTGTGATCCTCTTTCATACCCCTGCCACATGGTTGGGTTTTAGATTGTAGTCAACTTGCATGTGGTATGATCTTGTTTTTTACCCACCATGTAGATGTTGATACCTGGTGTCCAGATTTTGGATTATAGTTGACTTACTGAGAGTATGATCTTCATGCTTCCCTCAGATGAATGTTGGTTCTTAGAGGCAAATCTTTTTCATTTTGCTTACTGTTATAGTTTGTGCAGTTGAGGTTCATAAATATTGCATGGTTTAGATTACTTTTTGGCTATAGTTCTCTTTCACTTGGATATGCTTCTCTGTTTTTCTGCCCATAGATGTGACATCTTTCTACAATGGTCAAAGATTATACCTGGTTTAGAAGTAGTGTAGTCTAATATATCTTAGAATCTGACTGTCTCATCTTTGGGAATATCCTTTGGATGCTTTCAAAGGGTGCTTTTTTCTTCCCTTTTACTGGTTCCTCCACATACTCATTGTGGGATTCTATATATTTATGTGAGAGGAGATAATATACTTTGTCAGAAGTTATAATTTTTCTATACTGAAAATGTATTTCTGAGAAGTACTTACCTCATCTCATGCTTCCCACCTTTCCTTCTCACTGAAAACCAGTGCTCCCATTCTCCATCAAAACTCAACATTGTAGTTTGCTAGAATTCAATAGAGGGAGTCACATGCATTAAGATGGTATGTCAGGCACTTTACTGGTGGAGGGTTTTCTCATGATTATTTGTGTGAGAGACTCATAGGAATCAGTCAGTTGGGGCTATATAGAAGGCTTGTGGCATGTGTAAATATTTTTGAGCATATAAATGGTTAAAAATTGTAAGAAAAAGTTGGTAAAGTCACAGATTGAACTGTAGGTAAATGTAAACCCAAACTCTCTATTAACTTGTTCATTAATCAACATCATCACAACAGCTACAGTGTACCTTTCTAGTCATATGCAACCAAATGTTATTTTAAACAATTTACTGATGCATTAAAAATTCTCAGTAATTATCATATAGTAATAGATTTTAATTTAAACAAATTCTCCTTGTTGCTTTACTAATGCTACTGGAAATGCTATTGGAATCTAATATTTAATAACTTTATTATCATGTAACAGTAAATTTGTCTAGTTATAACTTGTGTATGTTACAAATATATACCCCAGAACTTGTCCTTGACAAAATATCACCCTTTGCACATGTGTTTCATTAGAGGGTTCATTGAATTTTTTGTTTTGTTCCTATATACTGTTTATATTTTGTTACCATACTTGATCAAGACTTTCATTTGTTATAGTTTGGATTGTTATTTTTCAGCTTAGAGTCCAGTTTTTGGTGAACCAGTGGTCTTTATAATTCTTTTTAACTTCCTTCTCCATCTCAGTATGGATATTTTGGATTTTATTATTTCAGGGGTAAATATATCTGATATGAATTAATTTCAAACAGGTAATTAACTAAAAAAATATTTTCACCTACATTTCCATTATCAGGAGATATATGATTTTTTCTTGACAGTTGTTACTGAGAAATCAGAATTATGATAGAAAAGCAGAGCTTGTATGTGTTCTCTTGATGTAAAGTACAATAAGCTACAGGAGAGTGGAAAATCTGGGTAAACTGAGTCATTTTCTGCATTGTGTTAAGGACATTTAAATTGTAAAGCTACAAGGTTGTTGAGAGTATGAGAGCATTTCAACAGAAAAGGTTTTTGATATTTCAAAGGTAAGTTGAGTGCCTGTTTGAGATTCAGTTTCAAAATGTTAAATTTACTTCTGATTTTAGAAAAAAGTCCATGACACTTTGGGTTTACTATAAAACCTCTTTCAGGAAACTTAATTTCTCATGCTTGATTTCCTTATAAAGTCATCTCAGAATACTCCTATTCCTGATGAAGAGGACATGCATTGAAAGTTTAGAGCAATCAAATAATAGTGTGCCAGTTGCTCAGATCAGAACTTATTGGAAGTATCTTCTGTTTAGAAAAGCAACATAAGTAACTACCACATCTCAAAACTATTAAATAACACCAGTCATAACATCAAAAAATATATTGTGAATTACTCTAAAAATAAATATAGGTATCAAATATTAGTATTGAAGTGTTTTATCATTTCTGTTCAATTGTTTTTGTGAAACAGTATTTATATTTCGTGTTTTATAAGAGGTATTTCAGGTAATGTTTGAAAAATATAAAGTTCCAAAACATACCTCTGCTGACACTTGCAGCTATTAGTTGACCATCGAGGAATTGGTCTGATTTTTACTCGCTTGCTCCAGTTTTTTAAACCCCACTTGATTAACCATGGCAATATTTGTCTCACGTTATTATTTACCTGTGTCAATGCATCCTCTCTCCTGGTACTATATATAAGCACCTCAGTCACATAATTTTAGCACTTTTCTTGATGAAGTGTCACTAATGGGTTTCTCAATATTGTTAACATTTGATGTTACTCTGAACATATCATGTTATCTAGGTGAATTTTGTAATAATGATCGTAGCAGTAGTATTAAAACAAATACATTTTTTCATCTTCTGATTAGAAAGCTACTTACAGTATGCACTTCCAGCTTATTATGTCCAGCACAGAAGTGGATTGGGTCTCTCATCTCCCACCTCTGATATCTGGCATTGTACAACAACTGGGGTGAGAGCTGCTCTCAGTTGAAACTGTCAGTGATCTCATTCTTTGTAAGATGTAGACATACATTTGGATCTTTGATGGTATTCAAATGATTTTGTGCTTGTAATTGAGGGCAATCTTTGAAATTTTGAGGAAACTTTAGATTTGCTTTTTCCTGTGTCTTCTTATAGTTTATTAGATTTTCAGCCCACTTTGGGACTGCAATAAGTTTACAAACTCACAGCACTAGATTCCATTACCTAGGGTGGATGCAACAATGTTTGTTTTAACAAAACAATGTACTTTACCAAACAATATGCTTTTCCAGTCAATGATTATCAACACAGTCTTTAAATGACTTATGAAAGATTAAAAGGTGATCACTTTAGTTATAATTGTCAGCAGAAATAAGTATGTTTTGGAAGTTAACATTTTTCTAAATTAAAAATGTATTTCCAATAATACTTACCTTTGCTTTCCCACCCTCCAGTGTTTGTGACTGGGATGGTATCAGTCTTGAAAAAGTGATAAAATTATCTGAATGAGGTGCCTATGTGTAGAGTAACAAAATAGAGAGCCCATTGATATAGGATGAGATTATCATGAGACAAATATCATCAAGGTGAATTGAGTGTAGCAAAAGACTGGAGCAAATGAGAAAAAAGTGGATCAGTTCTTAGGATGAACAAAGAGGATATCCTGGTTTGTCAAGTAATAGGAATAAGTGTCAGCAAAGGTAAGTATCTGTGGAAATACATTTTAAATTTAGGAAAAATTTAACTTTTGAGACAGCTATTTGTGGAATAATAGATTTGTATTTGTACATCATTTTATTTCTAACATTGAGACATGATTGCATACTTGCATATATTACTAGATATTCCATGGCATCTGAGACAATTTAAATGTGTACATTTCTTGTAAGTCAAATTAATGTAAAATAATAATTCTTGGTTGTGTTAAAGTAAAGTTGCAATAACTGGAATAAGTTCCACATTTGATTTTAAATGACTTTATGTGAGACTTTTGACAACTTTTCTTGATGGAAACCAATTCAACTATAGATTTACCAACTATTTCAGAAATAATAAATAATATTTTATTATAAATGTTCTTAAGTTGTAATTGTTAGTTTCACATCTACCCCTTTGCATTTTAATGTTCTATGCATGAACTTGCAATTTTTATTTATAAGCTTTGAATATCTTTGGTAGGTATGAGACTTTTAATAAAAAAACAAAATTTGTAATTTTAGGTGTGAAATTTTTAAATGATTTCAAATTTAAACTTTTTGGTTACTAATTTGAAAATGTTTTTCAGTGTATATTTTAGTTAAATAATGTGTACAAGTAGATTTATTACAACTGTAGCAGTGATTATATTATTTTATCATAGCTTTTGTTTCAATAAAATGAATTTGGCCACAGATAAAAGAAAACATGTTCAATTCCTTTCAGCAAATTAAAAGTTAAGAGTTACACATGTTACACAGGCTCAGCTTCATCTAGAACTGAAGTCCATTTTATAGCTTATGGTAGTAATTGATTGAAAAATAAAATCTTTAGACCCAAATATAACAAATTATGCAAATACTACATTTTTTTTAATTACCATGCACTATTAAATGATTTCAAGGTTTACTAAATTGATTAACTCGAGTTTTTAGTCTCTGGTCCATTTAGTTGAAAAAGTAAATTTTAGCTGCTTCTAATGAAACATTTTGTTTTATGTATAGAATAATTACAATAAGTCTGTGAATTTTTTCAGAAATTACGAAAACTGGAGAAACCCAAAGGACCAAGAGGACCATTTTCTTTCTTTGTTTCATCCTGCATGTTAGAAAGAAGAAATGCCCCAATGGTGGTAAGCATTTACTTGTACTTTTATCACAGTAAGACTATGGTTGCTGGTAGTTAATACATTTTATGTTAATTTTTTGCCATTATGAGATGAAATTAAAAATTGTATTTTGTCATATGATAAAATATTGGAATTGATGTTAATGGTTTTAATGGTATATTTTTTACATGAAATTTAATGTTTTTTTAACTGATTCAGAACAGGACCACTTAACTATATAAAAACCAATTGATGAATCACCATGGCATCTTAGATAATTTAAATACATGTATATATCTTACAAGTCAAATTAATGTAAAGTAATAATTCTTTGTTTTGATGAAGCAAAGTTGGAATACCTGGAATAAGTTCCACATTTCATTTTCATTCAACTGTGACCAGTGTTTGCAATTTCCTTACTAATTTTGCTAAATAAAATGGAAATGCACAGTAAATATTATCAGTTGGGATTTTTTATTATTCATTTTCTTTATTTTCATTAAATAGCAAATGAAATGCTTGTTAAATTGAAATTTTAAATAGCATGTTTAAAATCAAAAACACAAACTAATGTAGATTAGATGTAAGGCTAATTATTTGTTTCTTTAATTTTGAAGTTCAATAGAACTATGTGAGAAGTCATGAGAAATTATTTTCATGTCAAAAATATGCCATAAATATTGGTCCTAGTTTAGTCAGACAGTATCATGTTTCTTATAAGGTGGTAAAAATAACAAAAGTAAATATTTACAGTATATCATATTTTGAATAAGTTGATAAATGAATCTCACTTGTAATTAGTATCATATATTTTAATTAGTTACAACCATACAATCTTACAAGACTCGGATGTTTCTGAAAGGTTGACGAACAATTACTGTACTTCCGTTTAGTCTTAAATATTACGTTTTGTTAATTAGTGACAAGTAATTATAACAAGATGTTCTTAATCCATTCAAACATATTTATTATCTGATAAGTTATTATTCTTGTAGTGTTAGAAAAGGATTTTCTTGTTTTTATTTGTAACACTGAAATACTGTTTAAAATTCTAACATCAAGAAACCTGTTATTTGCAGCAATATGTGAAAGGTATGTCTGAGTACTGGAACAGTATGTCAGAAGAGGATAAAGAGGTTAGTATTTCTTCAAAATGACTATGATCCTGGTAAAGTCAGAGAATTTGAAAAAGTATTTAGAAAATTAGAGGAAATTAATAATGCATCACAAAATCTAACAAAGTGATGTTAAATTATTTTACTTACCTTTTTATGTCTCAAAACATGTACAAACCATGTTGTATTGTAGAGAGATCTAATACTTATAAAAGACAGTTTTGGTGATACTTTGTTTGTCTTAGTCACAGTATGTGTGTGTATATATAATACTTCAAATTTTCACAAAGGCTGGCATGACCTCTATATTTGTAGGTCATTTTATTTTATGTATATATTTACTTGATGTAGATATTTAAAAGTTCTTTGAAAGTTTTAAAAATATTTTGTTTAGAGGTTAGTGACCATAATTTGTTTGTTTTTATTATGTTTTGTGAAGTTTTTAAGTTTTACTGTTACTTATTTAATTCATGATAATGCCTGAAATTAATTTAAGGCTTGAAATTTTATCATAAATCTTAAGTTTTTTAGTTTTTGATACTTTTAGTGTTTAAACTGTCATTTTTAGATTACATAAATTATTTAAGAAAGTATGTTCTGGGATGTCTAAAACATTGGATTTCTGGTATAGTCAGAGTAAACTGGGTGTTTGATAAAATTTTAATCTTGTTATCATGATTTTTATATATTTTACTGCTGGTTAGTATCTAATATTTATAAAAGCCAGTTATCATTTTGTGTGTGTGTATGGCACTCTTATTATCAGTGATTTTTAATTTAACTTTGCACCATTTGTATTGATTTATGATCTGGTTTAGGCAAGTGGTAAAGGTGCTTGACCCCCAGTCAGGGGTTTGAATCCTCGTTCCACTCAAACATGCCATTCAGTTGTAGAAGTGTCATAATGTGACGGTCAGTCCCACTATTCATTGGCAAAAGAGAAGCCCAAAAGATAGCTCTTGTAGTTTTACACAAAATTCAAAACTGAACTAGAATTATTTTTTAAGAATGTACTTGAAAATATTTTTCCAATTTTCCAATGAGTGGTTGTTCTTTTATCATGAGAGGAAAGTTTGATGATGAAAGCTTGCTGAAGAAAAGGTGTGGACCCATGTTTATTTTATTTTCTACAAAACTTCAACTTGTAGGTTTTGATAGATTTGGCAAAGCTAGTTTAATTAGTTATGGTGTTAGGTTAGTCTGAATATTACTTTATAAATAAAAGTGAATTTCATTCTGTACCTCAAGTTATATTAATTTCTTTTGTTTATATGTGTTCTGGAGTTTTTGTTATCCTTTATACTCATGTTACATTTGAAGTGGTATTAATTAGGTAGAATTATGAGGAAAATTTGAAATATATGCACGTGTAAATGCTTATGGGAGACTAGAATTTTGCATGGAAAGTTAGGGAACAAATTTTGGAAAGAATTTGGCCAACTGTCAGAGAAAAAATAATTTGTTATGATATGATTGCCTGCACTTGCAGAGGCACATTAGAAAGAATCCATTAATGTTCCATTTATGTTGGAATCAAATGTTTTAGTTTCTGAATTAGGATATTCATGTGAACATGGCTAATGATTAAGATCTGAGATTTGAAGTATTTGGGCTCTAATAATTTAAATAATTAAAAACTTCACAAAGAATAAAATTGTGAATTTAAATTCCACCTTGTTGCAGTTTTGTTTTGTTAAAAAAATTTTGTATTGCCCAAAGATAGTTGACACAGTTGAAAAATACAGTACTAAAGATTTACTAAATTAAGAAAAGTATTATTAAAAACAGTTCAACTGTATGAGTTATTATTTAGTTTTTCTGTTACTTTTTAATATTTCAGGAAATGTTGTATAACAATTTTTATCACAACATGTAATATCTACATTTCCGTACTTCATTGTTGTCAGTTCTTAGCACATTCATATTGTTCTTTCTTCTTTCTTAACAGCAATTAGTGTTTGTAATATACAAACTGTATATTACTGTATAAACTGTAATATACAAGTGCCAGTATTTCTTAATGTGTTCTTCATCTCTCCAGTAATTGTTATTTATAATTGGAATTGTGTTTTTGATATTTCCTTTTTCTTTTTAAAGTGTTACAAGACTGGACATTTTGGTGATAATAATTTTTATTTTTTCTCATGTACTTTCATAGATTCTTTTTCCCTTTTGTGTTTGCTACCTACTTTTTTTTTTACAGAGTTTTTCCTGATTGAGATGTTACTAGTAAATGTTATGCTTTCCTGCTAGTTTTTGGTCTGTTATCTATAACAAAAATACCCCTTGTAATTCCTTTTATATTCAGGGTGTTAAGGAGCATGACTGGGTGATACTGTTCTAGTAATTGTATTTTGTCTTTCAAGGATTGTGACACTCAGAGTTTTTCAGCTGTATAGATGTGGTTATGCACAAAGCTTGTTATCATTTTTTATGGAGGCATGTTTTGATAACTTAGACATGTTATTTGAAAAATAAACTTGTGTCACAAGAAACAAAAGGAGGCTTAGTTCACTCTGTCTGAAAGTAACGGCAGTCTTTTTATTTATTTTATAGCCAATTATCCATCTTAAGTAAAAGAAAGAGAGTTTATTATATTATTTAAAAGTAATTTTGGAGTCTTATCACACATCCCATTGAAATTCCCTGTGATGTAACTTAGAATGCTGGTTTTATTATGCCCTCTTTCATTTTGTCATTGCATCAGTGATTGAAGCCTTGTCATACCTTACCAGCTCTTAAAGAAAAAAAAAGGAATGATTTTTTAATGGCTTACTTTAGTCAGGAATTAATGTTTCCGTGTTTCTGATGTTTTCTAAGGCTTCTCAGTAGAACCATCTATTACTTTTATGATGGCTGTTAGCCTTTTGATGGTGACTGGTGCTACCACCATTGTGTATCAGGTGGCTGGTTCCATTTTGATCTCAGATCCAGAATTCCTGTCTTGTTGCCTCTATTCCTTTAATTGAACTTGCTTCATCTTTGAACAAAAATAATTGACTATTTTCACACCTACTTTTGATTCTGATACCCTCTTCCTAACAAGAATAAGATGACCCTATTTGCACAATTAGATCAAAATGAGCATTTCATAATGTATTAGGAAAGATGGTAATAAAACATAGTTCTTATATCAAAGTTTTATATATTAAGTCTTAATATCTTAATTTCAAAAGGAAATATTTTAATAACTTTTTTAATCTTCTGTTTCATGAATTGGATCATCTCCCCTATAATCTGGTTCACTCCATTCTAAAGTTGTCAGAGGCCAACTAATTGTAAACTAAAGTTATAGATTTTGACAGACTAGAGTGTAAAATTAGAACCTCCCTCTTTTTGAATCAGTAAATAAAATTCTGTCATTCACCATTGAACTCCTCCCATCTAGTTATAGCTTTGAACAAACTTATAAGTGTCATTTTTCTTTTTTTTATAGATGTGTTTAGGTCCAATAGAAAGAGGATTTTGTTCCTTAAAAGAATCTGCAAATGATTATTTTTGTTTGAATTGTGATGGTTATTTCCAGATGGTTTATATATGATCCTTATTGTTAAGCTATGAACAGCTAATAAAATGTCTTTAACTTAGAAAGCCAATTCAATGCAGTTCATTGCAATAGGTAAAGTAGGCTAAGAATGGGACTGATTCTACAAATTGTTGGACGGTTTCTAATGAGATATTATGCCATTCATTAAGCTTAGTTGATTGAGAAGTGTTGATAAAAGATTGAAGTTTGCCTTAAAACTGCTCAGAAATGGAAATTATTCTCATCAATAAAGATAATAACCAAAGTTATATGCACTGTCATAATTACAGATTGTGGAATTAAGTTAATTACAGTAAGATATTTGAACCATTATTATTTGTGAAGGAATCAGTTCTGATGCCTTTTGCACGTTAATAATGTGCCTAGTCATCTTTTTGTCATCAGCAGTGGGCAAAGTTTTTTGAGATATATTTCTTTTAAGTTAGTATTGGTTGTAGACAGTAATGGCAACTGATCAGTGGAAGAGCATTAGAAAATGACTTATTGAAAATCAACAGAAATCATTATTCTAATCTTCTGCTACTGTGTTCATAGATTACACTAATCACATGACCCCAGAGTGACCATTAGAGTTTCCATACTGTAACTTTTAATATGTATTGCTTATCTTGGGAAATTTTTTTGCTTTTGATTAACACTACAGGTATTTTGTTGTCCCAGAATTCAGAATTTTTAATTCAAATTTTTTACCAAAAATTTGTATGTGGATATGTTGACTGCTCCAAGTGCAAAGTGATTTCGGTGTTAAGATTAAAAAAATACTTCATCTGATATTTTCAAATTCCATTTGGATAACCTATAATATCTTTTAAATAAATATCAAATTTTTAAAGAAAAACTTAATTTATATCTATTATTTTATATACTCTTATTTTATCTGGTCAATCAATGTGACTGCTCTCTTAACCACCATAAAATTTTAAAGACTGAGAAATGTGAAGTAAAGTGAATAGTCAGGGGTAGAAATATTCTAACTTTTCAGCAGAACACATGTCCTGCTGGACAGTGAAACTTGCCGGACTTTTGAAATTTTAGCAGGACACCTCAAAATTGTCACTGGACATTACCGAAAATAAGAAATCAAGTAGAGACAATAATTATATAAAACAGGATCATTTTATTTATGGCACTGAAACATTATTTCAAAGCAAGTGGCAACAAGCCTTGTATCCATTAAAAATGACACATCAATCAAACTGGTAGATTTAGTCATTCAGCACTAAGACATCAACTGATGTAGACTCAATATCTCTATTGTCTCCATGTGTGCAAGTTCCATGTGGACTCTCAAATCATCTGTTTTTTTTTTACTGTCCTTCCACCAGGATTTTATGGACTTGCACAGTAATTCTGTGCTTGCAAGATCACAGGTCTTATTCTTAGCTAATTTTATTGTCATCAAGTTATTAAGAGAATAATTTATTAGTTTGGACTGCCAGTCATCCTTAATAACTGCCATCTGGGAAAATCCATATTCTGGTTCAGCAGATGACATGGAAATCACCTGCATGAGGCATACCAAGGCCAACACTTTTGATCCAGGGAAAAGTTTACTGTTATCAAAAGTAATTTGACTTAACATGTGGGCCCACAATCCACTTGCACTAATAGCCATGGACTCATCTGATTTGGCAAATGTTATGGTTTTGAGCAGTGTCTCGTGTTAGTCAGCTTGGCAAATATCAGCTGCAACGTTGAAACCCTTAGTTTCTAGCAGAGCACCAAAGTGGTTCAATAGTGTCTGGAGTTTGTTATGGCTATAAGATGACAATGCTTTCTTGCTTTTAGGCCAGTTGCTTGATTAAAAAATTTGAAAAGCACAAATAAAATCCTTATCAAATTCTTCAAATCTCTCATTCAGATATGTGACAATTTTACTTGTGAAGATGGCAGTTTCTTCAGCCAAGATTAAACAACTGTCTCTTTTTGAGCCTCTGGCCATTGTCTGACCACTAATAGCAATCATTTTTCCTTAAAGTAACACTTGTCAGTTTGTTCACATGTTGTGAGCTCTTTAACAGTTTTCTGGGATCTCTCAACATGATTCAGATTGCCCAGCTTCTCTTTTCAAACAGCGAGTTTGTAAGAAGAAATGTTCACAGTAGCAGAATTATCTTGAGACTAAGAGATGTCAAAACAGGCAGAACTGCAAAGAGTATGTCTATATACAGGAAGAATTTAAGGCTTGTCAAAGTACTGTATAACCTTCCAGCTTTCTGTCCATGTTCCCCTTTGTCATGCAGCTTTACTTGATACATATGCTCTGTTAAAGCTGGCCAGTTATGAGAAACCTGACTCCAGAGTGCATTCTCTGTAGGCCATCCACTAGGTTCCTGTCCCTTTTGTTGGCTTTACCAGCTTTTTTGAGGCCAGCCCAGTTCTGTGGCAAATTGTCATAAAACTTCCATAAGTTTTATAAAGAGGTTTGGATACTATCAAGGTTAGGGATATTCTTGATGGTCTTCTTAATTGCAAGTTCCAGTCTGTGACTAACACAGTGGATCCCTATCAAATAAGGTTTTGCACCTTCAATCTGTTGACAAGTTCATTATTTGTGCTAAAATTGACAGCTGCTCCATCAGCTGTCAGGCATACAATTGATTCAAGCCAGTCGGGAAACTTGCCATATATGGACAATGCTGCAATCACAAAAAATTAGTACCTAATATTAGTTACTTTCTGTAAAAAAAAAAATGTAAATTTGTACTTTGGAAAATTCAATTGCACCATTAACTATTATGCTAGGTTAATCCCCAATTCTGTCAGTGGTAAATAAATGGTTCTTCTTGGTTTAAATCAATTGAAAAATGCTTGAGTTTTTACTGATATATATTAATAATGGAATGACTATGTAAACCTGAATTAGAATTCAAATGTACATGAAATATTGTCAAAATTAATTTTTTCTTAATTAGGAATTCAGGATAGATCTAGAAAATCCTCATCCCAGGTCATTAAGAAACCTTTACCTGAACTAAGTGCCTGTAGCAAGTGTTCAGAATCAGCCTTCTCAACTGACTGCAGACACAGGAAGTGGGTTACTGGGTAACAGTCACTATCCAAGTATCTTACATAGACTATCTCCTGCTCGATGTTGGCAGAGTCTGTTGAGCCGTCAATCATAATGCCAAAGAATAATGAGGTGTGCAGACGAGATCTGACATCAGTTCTAATTATTTCTGAAATATACTTTGTAAAGATAACTGCTTGTTTGTCATTGGCATAATGTTCTCTTAAGTTCATACCAAAGTTGTGCTCCTGCAGCAACAGAAGCTCTTGAAAATCACTGAATGGTTTGGCATTCAAAGCCATATAAATGGCAATCCTAAACAGCATGAGCAAACAACCTTTTGTAGTCTGGTTAAGTTTGCTCAATTCTTTCATCAGAGTTAAATCAGGTGTTTCTTTTGCTGTCTTAGCTTGACAACTTAAACTGTGAGCGTGACTGTTTTCATGTTCCTTAACAGCACTTACTCTTAGGTTGGAAGATCCTGTTATGAAGGTGTTCTTCTGCCTTCCACAACTTTGGTCATATTTCTGACAAATTGAGCAGAACATCAGTCCTGTAGCATTATCATATTCCAGTAACAGTAACAGTTTTTCTTTAGCATTTGGGCTTGGGTTATTTTCACTTGGGGTTCCACAGTATTGTCTTCTGATTCATTAATCTTGCTCGTGAAGCCAAACTGAAGTAAATCATGAGACTTTTCTGTTGTTTTACTGTTATGCTCTGTGGTCAGATCATTGTGAATGTTTGGCAGTCATGTGACGGATAAGGCAACCTAAAAAGCGCATTTTGACAATTTTTTAAAATTTGCTATTTTTTTGTCTTAAATTTAATCTTAAATTTTGCAAGTTATTTTCCACTCATTATAGAATGTACTTTTAAGCAAAATCTTTGGGCTGTGCATACACAGCTTTTGCCTCACTTATTTTTGAGGGGATGATGTATTTGTGTCCAATACATTAAGAATACGACCACTGGTCACAATGTCCAGTGATAGATGTGAAAGTGCCGGTCAAACTTGATTTTTTAACGGACATGTCTGGCTTTAAATAGAAAATTTCGAACCTTGATAGTACTGTTCTTCCTTTTCAATATTGACCACAAAGTTCCAAAGTAATACCACTGGAGAGTTTTTCCACCTACTTTCTGTTTCACTTTTAACAGTAAAGATAGAACCCTGCCAATAAAAAAAGCAATGAATCACTGCTTCTGCCATTGTGCTATTTAGGAGACACCCTAATATGACAATTTCAGTAGCAAATATCCTTGTGGGCACAAATACAAGAACATTTCCACAAACATAATCATAATTCTGTCTGAGAAAACATTGGAAGGAACTTTTTGACTTGTTTTATATACAGTGGTTGTAATGAGAATTGTTTAAGTTGGTAAAAGTATGAGAAAGTGTTTATGAAATGGCTCTGTGCAAAGCCTGGGCTATTTTAAATGAACTTGATAGGTATCTGGATGTTCATTATGAACTGTGCAAATGCTTACGAAGATGTATGTATATTAATTTTTAGTTATTCTTTGTAAAATATGGAACAGTAAATAAAAGATATATTGAAAAACAAGTTCTAGAACTTACAATGTTACAAAAAATTTATTTGTACTTGCATGTTTTCCTTGCTAAGCCTTGTTTATTCTTTTAAGAAGAGGGCAAAATAGATTAATTCTTGTAGATTTCAAAAATACCTTTTAGAAAATCAAAAAAAATTATCAAACTACTGGTACACATAAAAATTAGTATAGATTATCTGGCTTTCTAAGCTATATGTGGATTGAGAACAATGTCGTTTTTGTTTTGGGTTACAATTTGTTCAACAGACTTCAGAATTTCCAGTCATGTACAAGTTACATTTGTAAACAACTGTCAGATGTATGTAACTTGGAATGTGCTCTTTCTGTTGAGTATAAACAACTACTTGATAAAAGTAAGCCTAAGTAGGCAAGTGATTTCAATAAAATGAAATAGTGGGTAGAACTTCCCTTGTAGGTTTGCAAAATATACCAGTATCACTGCAAATCCAAAAGGTGAGAAGCCCTTATTTTGTATTCTAGCTTATAAACATCTGGCATTTGAGTTTATAATTTATTTTTAAACACGCTAGACATTGTAGGGTAGGTATTGTAAAATATCAACTAAAAAATAAGGCAAGAAGACAGGCAATATGATGCACAGAAAAAAATATTTTCTTTCAAATAAAGAAATTCAAACATATATAATATGAAAGTTTGAATTACAAACTATCTTGTGATGCCAATTTTATTGACATACTTTGATAAAGTTCTTTAATTACATTTTGAAAATGGTTCAAAAGTGTTGTGTCCTGCACCTCTTAACCTGTTCGTTGAGAGATTTAATTGTTCTTGTAGGGACTAACAAACTGATCATAATATAACAATTACTTCACACATTACTTTATAAATACAGCAATACAGATATATGTGTGAGGGTATGTTTGTACAATGATCAGTCAGCATGGGCTCACTTTAGGACTAAACTATCAAACATCAATTTATCCCTTGCCAATTTAGCTTTCAAATAGTGAAGGATCAATAAAAGTTGTACTGAGGTGCTTTGAAACGATTATTTTACTTTGATAGATAAAAACTGGAGTTATAAGAAACAAGTATAACATGATCAGCTGGTTACCTGTTGTAATACTTTACTTTGTACTATTTACTTGGAATTCATTAAAGTGATATTTTAATAGTAAATATTTAAGTTACATGCATGATTTTCATGTAGTGTACAATTTGTCAAATTTGAAAGACATAAGAATTAACAAATATTGGTAGCACTAAAGGTGGAATAGAGCTTACTCACAGAATCCCATTTTTATAAATTTTGGCTGATGAATGTCTTTTAAAGTTTTTGCCCCACAAGTTTTAAATTAAGGATGAGAAGACAAAATGCTCCACAGCCGTAATGAATATTCTAAAGTAGCGTTTGAGCTGAAAAAAAAACATTCTTAAAATTTTCATAAACTAGATAATATTTTAATAAGCTAATTAGATTTTTTGTAACTGCAAGGAAAATAACAGAAATGTAAAATTTATTGAAGAATGACTGTGGGATTGACAGCATTTTACCAAAAATATTCATGCTGTGGTATTATAAGGAAAAAAATATTTATGAACTTAGCTTTAATCGATTTTTCAAACAAAGAATTTTTTCATTAAATGTTTTTCACATTATTTTCATATATATTTTTCTAATGTTTTATGACAGATATTTTACAAACAAGCAAAAGCAGACAAGGAACGTTACCTCACTGAAATGAATGACTGGGAAGCCCGAATGAGGCAAGAAGGCCGTGAAGATGTCCTTGAAGAATTGCACAATTTGAGAAAAAAATCACATGTATCAAGGAAAATTGGGTCAAAACAAGAAGAAAATAAAAATAATGTACAACTTGAGGAAAAGTCAGGAAAATCTACCGGCAAAATAACTTCATCAGACTATGCTGGTGACTCTTTTACTGATGGTGAAAAGACTAAAGAAAAAAAAATGTCAAAAAACTGAATGAAACAGCACAGGACATTTCATTATTGAGTTATCTATGGCAAGATGTAGTTTTGAAAGATTGGAAAGTCCTTTTTGCTGAATCCTTGTAGTGTGTTACAAAACTATTACTGAATTTTGTTTTGTAATGTAAAAGGGTTTGCAAGAAACCACTGAAAGATTAAATTGTATGTATTTTGAATGCTGAGTTCTTGAGTGTTTGAACTGGTACATTTGAACAGCCAAGTCTGATAAGCATAGAGAATGATGTTTTAACAGTATTAATAGCATTTATTTGGTTTCAAAATTTCTAGTTGAAACTGATAGTTGTTATAGAAGTGGCTTTGTGCATCTTTTTTTTACATATATAAATTACTTTCTAAGAACTAATTTCTACAAACATGACATTACATGCTTTAGTGTTTTTCATAATTAAAACATTTTACATTTACGTATGTTTCTCAAATACTAAATGGTAAATTCTGAAATAGTTCAATCTGGGATTAGTACTTTACATGGTGTAAAAACACATTAGATTAAGATTGTAAATACGTTTAGCATGAATGTATGGGTAGTCAGAAATGATCATTCATACACTGATTATTTACATTATTTTCAATGTTAGGCATGAAAGTTTATTGAACCTTTTTATGTTTCTTGCATGCATAAATCTTGATGGATAGGTTGTGGCTAAAGTATAGTTGGCTAAGTCCCAGCAGTAAAACTATCATCAGGTTATATACATATAAATCTTGATGGATAGGTTGTAGCTAAAGTATAGTTGGCTAAGTCCCAGCAGTAAAACTATCATCAGGTTATATACATGGTCCACTGTGAGGTAAGGTTACTTTAAGTTTTGTGCAGAAAATCTACACTTATGAGAAACTCGTGTAATTGACACAACTGCAGAAATTGTAGCCATCACTAAAAGTCTTAGTAGAGACATCACCATAGTTTATATCAAGTGGCTATAAGAATTCCTCAAAATTGTAATTAGCCATAATTCTGAAACTTGAACTTATTTTATGAAAATCATGACACTGATTTTCCTTCTCTGAGTACACTACACCTGAAGCTTCCATTTATAATTGTTGAAGCACCTGTCACATCCAAGGAACTTGACAGCATTCAAAACACTGTTAGGAAATGACACAAAACTTCACCTTACACATGATGTGCCAGTTTTTACATGTAGGTAAGATTTTGGCATAGCAGATTGACAGTTTTGCTTTAATATCATCTTTAAAAATATAATGGACCCAGCATGGCTAGGTGGTTATGGCACTTGCCCTGTAACCTGAGGGTCATGGTATTGAATTTCTGCTACACTAAATATGCTTGCCCTTTAAGCAGTGAGATATTATAATGTGATGTTCAAAGAGTTGGCAGTGCGGGTGGTGATGAGTAGCTGCTTTCCTTCTAGTTTTGCACTGTTAAGTTAGTGGTGGCTAGAGCAGATAGCCCTTGTGTGGATTTGTGCAAAATTCCAAACAAACAAACTGAAAAATAACAATGCAGTAGTTGCAGAATAAGGAAGTGTTATAGAACTATTTATCTTTGTATTATTTTATGATGCTGAGCATTGAAGAATACATATGTAGTAACATCTGTGGAGGAAAGAACTTGTCAGTTTTTTTATCTGGTATTTCCTTCCTTTAGTTTGGTTAGCTAACTTAGAAGAAGTTCATTCCTGGAGATGAAAATTTAAGAAAATAATGAGAAATACAACTGAAGTTAAGTTGAATCTTTGAATCCTGTATCTTAAAGGTACATAGAGCCTGTGCTCAATTCCAGTTTCATGGATGACAATGCTTTCACATTTTGATCTGGATGGCATGACAGTCCATTGCATTACAACACCCAGCTATTTACTGGTACCCATTGTATGAATATGCTTTAAACTCACAATTTTTATAACTTGTAGAAAGTTTTAAGCATGAAGAGAAGTCACCCATACTCCAAATACAGCAATCTTTAATGTTGAATATTTTTATACCATGTTTTTTCATCCACAGCTTTTATAATTCATTCCAAAAAATATCGTATCTGATGTTTGTTAAAATAGTGTAGTGGTAGAAGAAATCCTTTTGTTAGAAAATACAGTGTTCTATATGAAGTTAAAATGAGATAAAATAGGAATGAATTATGCTGCAAGTTAAAAATTAAAATTGAACTGTAAATGTTGAGTTGTTTTAATTGAAAGAGAAGCAAACTAATGGTACAAAATTATTGTAGTAACTTAAAAGTGTTCTGGCAATTTTAAAAAAATTTATTTGGATCATACATTATAAATATGAGGTTATTGGATGAGAAGTATTTTATGCCTGAGAAAATAATCTATTTCTGTGAGTCAGTGTTGCAAGCCTTACCAAGTGTAATTAAATAAAGCTTATTCATGTGTTATGTTATTACTGTATTTTACATATTTTTTTAAGCTACCATAAAACTTGGCCAGTTCACATGCATGTAAGTCATTATTGAAGGGGAAAACTCATGAAAACAGAGCAAATGTTAAAAAAATAGATGGTTTCATAGGGTTTAACAGTTTAATCAGGAAACAAACATTTTAATTTTGTAGGATTGACATTTTAGTGTTCTTAATATTAAACTGTTAAGAACCAAGTAATGAACGAGTATTTTGTAAGGCTGTAACTGAATGGTAAAGAATGAATTAACAAACATCCTGGTTCTGTAGGATTGTCATTCAACCAAGTCTTTTGTGATTTTGTACAGTTGAGAGCCAACTGTTAAGGATCAAGAAACAAACATCAACTTTTGTACAGTTGACTGTCAAATGTTAAGAAGGAAATAAAAATTGGTTAAGTAGTTATTTTTTAATTAATGCAATACTATCTGTATGGTCTCAAACATATTCTAACATTAGAACGAAACTTGTGTTTTAAGGTATTTGTGTACAGAAAACTGTATAGAAAAGTAAAATGTATGTATTACTCTAAAGAAATCAATTTAAGTTTTCAGTCCAAGATTTGATAATACTTTTCATTTAATTTAAAACTAATTGTAGGTATAAAGAAGGAATGATTTTTTGTTTAAAATTAAGCACAAAGCTACACAGTGGGTTATCTCTGTTTTACCCACCATGGATACTGTGAGTGCAGACATACTGCTGTGCCACTGGGGGGATCCAAGGAAAGAATTCTTGGATCAGTTTTAAATATTTGAATATCAGTAAATGAAATTTTATTTAAAATAAGTTACAAATTGTACTAATTGTTTTTACATTTCTTTTCATGTAGAAGTTGTTGCAAAAATTTCAAAGTTACAGAATAAAAATCACAATAATTCTCTTCATTTTTTCTCTGACAATAAAGGGAAATAATTACCACATTGTTAAGGATACAGTTGATGGCATTCTGAATTTTAGAATTTAAGTGAAGGAATGAGCTATACAGATTTTTTCCCCCTAATATGCAAGTTTGAAATATTTTTATGGCAAATAGCTGTAATGGATGTAAGATTTTGTAAATGTAGTTTGATAATGTAATACTTTTTTTTTTTTTTTTTGGAATAAACAGTCATTTCTCATATAATTCACTTATGATATGTATTAGCAATGAGAATGATACCAGTGAAGGACTACATAACACACAGAGTTATTCTTAACTTGTACATGCTACTTTTTGTCTTTGTCCCAAACTTTTAAAATAAATAAAATCCCATTTCAGGAAGGCATAATATAAAAACAGGCCAAGCAGATATATGTAATTAATCTTACATTATGCTTACATGCAGAACTGCTAGATGGATATTAAGAAAACAAAATCCAATAAAAATGTATTATTAATTATACATAAATCCAAACCTTAACAGGTAAATTAGAATTAACTGAAAAAGGCCTAGTAATTGCCTTATGTGATGACCACAAAGGGAACATTTACTGCTGCATAAGACTAGGAGAGCTATTTAAAACCCTGGATAAAATAAAATTTAAAAGTAATATGGAGTTAAAAATCAAAATGATATGAATGAAAAATGCAATACAAAATAAAAATCAGAATAAAATTTACAATAAAAGTACAACTAAATGATAATGCAAAAATAAAATGATTTAAATGAAACTAATTGCAATGCGATCAAATGAACAGAGAGAAAATGCGTATTTACTTTTATGTGTGTGCATGTATATATTTTCACACATATTATCAATTAAAAAACCAGAAAAAGTCGAAACATAAGAAAACTGAATGAAATTAATTATTTTATAAAATTAAATCATTCACAAGGAATACAATTAAATATAAATAATGTATCCAAACGTGCTCGCCCTTTCTGCTGTGGGGGCGTTATAAAGACGGTCAACCCCACTGTTCATTGGTAAGGGAGTAGCCCAAGAGATGGCGGTGGGTGATGATGACTAGCTGCCTTCTTTCTTGTCTTACAGTGCTAAATCAGGAACGGCTACCACAAATAGCTCTTGTGTAGTTTTGCACGAAATTCAAAAACAAACCAACATTTAATATGAAACACAAAATTTAAGTAAATAAATATAATATGAATAAACTCGTTAAACATAATAGAAAACAGAATTTAGTGCATTCTTACAATAACAAATGAAATCTTAATCCAGAAATATATAAATATACAACATTTACAATACACATCTGAAGATGCAAAGTTATAGGTTACAAACTTTCAACATCAATCTTACGGAAAGCCTATTTTGCCCTATGACATCCCTTGTGAGTCGTGCTACTTCCTGTTTAAAACATGAGTTCTGAATACATTGTCGATGGTTCTCATTGATGTGGTACTGTTTATATATTCATACCTCGTGCCAAATGGCTCCTGAATACTTTGCTGTCCGAATCTGGCTGTGATTGTTTCAATATGTGATAATTTTTACTTCAAAGCTACTTGTAACTGTCTTAGGTCCACGCTTCAGCAATCTGACAACCTTGGAAGTAGGAGTATGTCACCATGGTGTTGTTGAAGCTCGGCTGTAACCAATGCTTCAGAAATTCAATATTTTGTGCAGCATGATTTGGAACAATTAAAATATATTTCAAGAACTAGAATAGTTTTACAAATTCTTGCTTTAATACAAAGTGCATATTATTCTTAACCATTGCAGATAGCAATGTAATTATTTTGAAGTAACTGGCCATAAATAGTGGATAGTTGGCGCTACACCTATAAAACTGCAGAGTTCTCCTTTATTCTTAGGCTGAGAGCAGACCCTGACAATTGCAATCTACTCCTCACCACTATGTGACCAAGAATTTACTCTTTCATATGGATGAGTGTACGTTTTCCTGATTTTAGTCTCAAACTTATTTCCTTGATAGCATCTTCAGGTTCTTGAATTGTATGACAACGGCGAGTATGATATTTGCATAGAAGCATTTTTATCATTGCAGTCTTCTAATTAAAAGCTCCATACAGTTTTGAAAGCAGCAGGTGTATTACCCGGATCAAAAAGCATAATGTCAAGTTTATACAGTCCATTTTAAGGGCCCGGCATGGCCAGTGACTCGTAATCTGAGGGTCGCGGGTTCGCATTCCCGTCGCACCAAGCATGTTCGCCTTTTCAGCTGTGGAAGCGTTATAATGTGACGGCCAATCCCATTATTCGTTGGTAAAAGAGTAGTCCGAGAGTTGACGATGGGTGGAGATGACTAGTTGCCTTCCCTCCAGTCTTACGCTGCTAAATTAGGGACGGCTAGTGCACATAGCCCTTGAGTAGCTTTGCGCGAAATTCAAAAAACAAACTTTCTTGAGAGCTAGAAACAGTCTTAGGTCTACATTAATCATCCAGATAAACTTACCTCGAACCATAGGACATATCACATATACTAAATCAGTCAGCACCTTCCAATGCACCTAGAGATTTGTCTTAAATGGTAGCAGAAAGGAGTCACTGCATTTTAAGTGCTTCCAAATTTAAAGTTATATAAAACCTTGACATTCATTTCTTCTTTCTGACAATCATTACTCATCAAACTTTAATTTCGGTCATATGTTTGGAACTATAAGCATTGTGCTAAATATTTATCACGTTTTTAAGAATAAACATATTTTATGTTTCAGTGTCTCCTCCATGTGAAACTGTGAGTTTACAAACTTGCAGTGGGACAAAAATGATTTGTTTTTGTTTTGAAATTTTGCACAAAGCTACACGAGGGCTATATGAGCTAGACGTCATCAATTTAGCAGCGTAAGATCAGGGCATAAGCAGTTAGTAATCACAACCCACCGTTAACTCTTGGGCTACTCTTTAACTAACAAATAATGAGATTGATCGTGACATATTAACGCGCCCACGACTAAAAGGGCGAGCGTATTTGGTGTGACTCCGATTCAAATTCTCAGATTACGAGTCGAACGCTCTAATCATCAGGCCATGCCGGACCGAGAATAGTTTGTTTTGTTTGTTTGTTTGTTTAGAATTAAGCACAAAGCTACTCAATGGGCTATCTGTGCTCTGCCCACCACGAGTATCGAAACCCGGTTTTTAGTGTGTAAGTCCGCAGACATACCACTGTGCCACTGGGGGGCTACCGAGAATAGAAAAAAGGCAACTAATTAACACCACTCATTACCAAATTTTGGGCAACTATTTGCCAACGAATAATAGGATTACCCGATACGTTATAATATCCCCAGAGATGAATGAGGAAGCTTTTTAGGGCGGGTTTCGAATTCGTGACCTTTATATTGAAAGTCGAGTGCTCTTACCACCAGGCCAATAATGTAATTTATTGCGGTAAAAAGTTGATAGCTGCACTTTTATTCTAATCTTTAAATACAAATTCATCCAATCATTAATGATAAATAGATAATGGTGGCTCCCCGCTAGTAAAGCGGTTTGTCTCCGGACTTACAACGCTAAAATCAGGGGTTCGATTCTCCTCGGTGGGCTGAGCAGATAGCCCTTTGTGGCTTTGCTATACGAAAAATAAACACAGATAATATGTATCTATAATATGTACATATATATATATATGCATAACATATTATTCGAATGAGAATTTTTGCAAATTAGGTGATTAACACAATGTTTTTGTTTGGCAACAAAAATGAACGACAGTCAAAAATAAATAGTGAAGCATAGTACTACCACATCGCATCTTACTTTAACCGTATACACTGGAGCACAGTGATAGTGTTCATTAGAGACAAAGATGGATGACGGTTTCCTTGTTTGTTTTTTGAATTTCGCGCAAATCTACACGAGGGCTATCTGCGCTAGCCGTCCTTAATTTAGCAGTGTAAGATTAGAGGGAAGGCAGCTAGTCATAACCACCCATCGCCAACTCTTGGGCTACTCTTTTACCAACGAATAGTGGGATTGACCGTTACATTATAACGCCCCCACGGCTGAATGGGCGAACATGTTTGGTACGACCGAGATTCGAACGCGTGACTCTCAGATTACGAGTCGAATGCCTTAACACACATGGCCGACGGTTTTCTTATCAATATATATACTCTTCAAAACTAGAAACACAAAAGGGATGTTTTTGTTATTTTAAAGAAAAATACATGTGATAACGTTACAAGCTCAGAGTATGTGATGTTACACGTGTTAAGGCACTGACTATCAGACCAAAATGACAATAAAATTTGTGCACTTTGAAAACGGAGGAAAACATCGGATTTTTCGCTAAAACGCATTCGTGTTCAATAAATTTGTTTGAGAGATCTACATGTTCTGCAAGTGCAACAAGTACAAAATTCCTATGAGAGTGACGGGTTCTCGGTTTCCATAGCTCAGTTTTAAGCCACCGACACGCAATACAGCTAAGCCAAGACTGACAATGCAACAACACCATTGGTCGCTTGGAAGCAAGCGAATCTCGATTAGATGTTGCCAGAGCTGTGAATGTTCACCCAAGCACCATCACAAGGCTATGGAATCGTCACCAACAACATGGATCAACTCGTGACCGTCCACAATGTGGCAGACCTCGTGTGACCACGCCCGCACAAGATCGCTACATTCGGTTAAGTCACCTTCGGGATAGGACCACCACTGCGACGTCTACTGCCTCAATCATACCAGTGCTGCATAGAATTTACTATGAGATCGTACGCAACCATCGATGAGATTTTAGGCCCCATGTGCAACCCATCATGGTGAACAACGATTTTCAACATGACAACACCCATTCTCACACAGCCCAACTCACCACTGTCTTCTTGAGACACCACAACATCAACGTTCTTCCCTGGCCCTCCAGATCACCAGATTTATACCCCATTGAACATCTTTGGGACGAGTTGGACCGACGTCAGCGACGGCGACAACCTCAACCGCAGGCTCTACCTCAGCTTGCAGCAGCTTTGCAGGCTGAGTGGACAGCCATTCCACAGGATGTGATTCGTCATATCATTGCTTTCATGGGCAAGAGATGCCAAGCAGTTATTGATAATCACGGGGGGCATACTCGTTATTGACGTTGAGTGACGTCAAACTTCAACTAGTAAGCGTGGACTTCGCCTTTGCAGACTTTGGATGCTCAGCAGTGAATGTGCATGGTTTCACACATGTCATACAGAACTACCCGGAATAAACTTGTTGACAATGTGTCTCAAATTTTACCTTTTTTTTTTTTTGAAGAGTTTATGTATATATATATATATATATAGATATAATGAAATTAAATAATTACATTTAAATGAAGTTAAGTGAGTAAACAAAATCACGAGGAAGGACTGCGTTAGAAACATCAAATCTCAACTTTTGATTCATTATATTATGACCATAAATTTAAGCCAAAACAAAATTCATTAAAATTACACAAAATACGCTACATTTTTTTAAAAAAAGATCCATGGGTTCAAGTTACAACGTGGGCTTATAAAATGTATCCTAGGTCTCAGTGGTGACTGAGGAAATAGGACCCAGATTGCGGTGGGGATACACCGTCTATTAGTCTCAACCTCCAATTCGCTAGTCTCACATAAAAAATAGATACAATTAGATTAGAACCATAATTTTAAAGCCAAAAGAAAACACATTAAAATTAAATGTAGGATGTTGTGGGCATGAACTCTCACATCTTATTTTCCTAATTTCTAATATTCTTATGTGAGACTGGCGAATTGGAGGTTATGATAGACGGTGTATCCACACCGTAACATAGGTTCGAAGTAAATTCCAAAACCTTAGATACATTTCATAATCCCACGTTGTAAATTGTACCCTACGATCTTTTTAAAAATATGCAACATATTTTGTTTAATTTTAAAGTGTTTTGTTTGTGGCTTTAAGATTTATTATTATAATATCCTCGTGATTTTGTTCACTCATCTGGGTCAATTTGGACGTAATTATTTAATTTCACTAAAACCTCTAATAATTATTTTAGTTAAAAATAAGGTCACTTAAGAACTTAGCACTACTTTATGCGGATGTACACCTCGAGCCGCATATAAAAACAAGACAGTCACAGTAAACTATCACTTTACTGATGTCGTGTTAATTAGTGCCTTTAGAGCAGGAATGCTAACGTCAAGAGGTAACTTTTATCTTACTTACCCCAAATGGTAGTACCTTATTTTTTCATCTTTTTATGTATTTTTTCTTATTTTTATTTTGACTTGAGAGAGCAGTCACCTTCCCACATCTGTCTGCAGGCAGTGAAGGGTGATATAGATGTGGAACCTTGCGGGTTTCGAGCACCCACATCTCGCCCTCCTTATTTCTAAATTTCTAATTTTCTTACATGAGACTAGCGAACTGAAAGTTAAGAGTGATAGACAGTGTATCCCCACCGCAGTGTGAGTCCTAATTCCGCAGTCACCTCCAAAACTTAGAAATCATTTTATAATCCCAGGTTGTAGCTTACACCCAAGGATCTTTTGAAAATATGCAGCACATTTTGTTTAATTTTAATGCGTTTTGTTGATAACTTGAAAATTTATGATTACAATGTAATTAATAAAGGCTTTCGATTGATTTTCTATTTTTAACGCAGTCCTTCATGTTTTTATTGACTTAATAGACTTCATTTGGATGTAATTATTTAATTCCACTATATATATATATAATGATAAAACAGAAAAGTATAGATTGGGCATAAAAATATGGAAGCTTAGCTAACTTCATTTATATATACATAAATGACAAAAATGGATGACGGTTTTCTTATCAATATATATATATATTGCTAAGAAAAATGAACTACTATCACTGTGCTCCAGTGTATACGGTTAAAGTAAGATGCGATGTGGTAGTACTATGCTTCACTATTTATTTTTGACTGTCGTTCATTTTTGTAGCTAAACAAACACATTGCGTTAATCAACTAATTTGCAAAAATTCTTATTCGAATAATATGAGCTAAGATGAAAATTGCCTGAGCAAATTTATATTTTATTACGTCAAAATTGAAAAATCTAGTCAAAATCATTTACTAGAATATTAATGAATAGTACATTTGATTTAGCATTTGCCTGACTAATCTACATGAACTAATCAAAAGTTTTAGGTGTATAGTATATATTTTATTTACATATAATTAATTATTAATAATGAGTGTTGTCAAGATACGATACTGTTGTCATTAAAAAACTTATTCTAATTATAAAAGACTGTAAGAAAAAACAACAATACGAAACTCTAAAGTTTAAGTTTGGATGCTTTACTTGTTCAAAATTTATTTTATCTATGGAACACTAATAATTGAGAAAGACCGTTTACTGCTTTCAAGTTGCACTATAATATCAACCATTATGATGTAAAATGCTTTAAGCTAGTGAAGAACGATATAAAAAACTCAGATCGTTTTTAATTTTGCGCACAGCTACATGAGAACTATCTGTGCTAGTCGTTCCTAATTTGGCAGTGAAAGACTAGAGGGAAGGCAGCTATTCATTACCACACACCGCCGACTCTTGAGCTACTCTTTTTACCAAAATAAGGGGATTGACCGTAACATTATAACGCCCAATGGCTGAAGGTACTAGCAAGTTTGGTGTGACAGGGATTCGAACCCGCGACCCTCAGATTACGAAGTGCACGCCTTAACGCGCTAGGCCATGCCGGGCCGGAGTGTTTTGTGAAACTGCACTATTGCTCAGTACCAAAAATCTTATACCATAATAATTGATGGATTGTAAATGACTGTATGATTTAAAAATACATTTGACTGTGTATCAGGATAATATTTAATCGGTAAGCCTATTTTTGGAGGCACTAAGTTGATACGACCAAAACATTTAACTTACACTCATTAATGTTCTTTATATTTCTGGGTGACAACAGGTTTGTATGCTCTTTGAGAAGCTTATTTTACACATAATTGTACTTTTTTATTGAAGTAATTCAGAGTTCTTTTTAAACAGTATGATCATATTCCTAAAATGGATTTTTTCGGTTGTTTTGTTTTGTAGGACAAAAAGACGACGATTTAACTCATTTTTATTTTCAGTGGACCACTGACTGCTTCAGATTAGTGGTTCGAATTGACGAAGATTGCTTTTACAACTGTAAAAATATACAATCTGTGTTCAAAATAGAATCTTTGTATTGCAAAAGTAAACAGCATAGATGTTCTAAAGGTCTGTATGTTGTCATTATGGTTGTGTTTGTTTTGAATTTCGCGAAAAGCTGTATGAGTACTCTGCTTTAGCCGTCCTTAAATTAGCAATGTGAGACTAGAGGGAAGGTAGCTAGTCATCACAATCCAGCACTAACTCTTGGGCTACTCTTTTACCAACGAGTAGTGGGATTGACAGTTATATTATAATGCCCCAAGGTGAAAGGGCAAACATGTTTAGTGCGACCGGGATTTGAACCCGCAACCCTCGAATTAGGAGTCGAGTGCCTTAACCACCTTGCCCGTTATGGTTGTGAATGTGGAGGTTAACCAGTTTCTGGTAAATTGAGTTGGAAATATTCCTGTAAAGTCAATATCAAAACCTAACAGAGCAGTTTTTCTTGAAAGGCGGGTCGTGACTCCAGGCGATCTCGAATAGTTTTCCAGACGGGTCACAAGTTGTCTGCGCCAAGTAAACTATTTTTGTTAGTTTATTTGTTTAGAATTAAGCACAAAGCTACACATTGGGCTCCCTGTGTTCTGCTCATTACGAGTATCGATACCTAGTTTTTAGTAGTGTGAATCCGCAAACATACCGCTGTACTACTAGAAGGCTTTTATTAGTCCTTGGGGTGTTTTAAAGGTGTAAATATCACCTGTTTTTCGTCTTTCTGTAGATAACAAAGGGTCACGATGACCAACGTCCGAACTCGAGGGTCGTCGGCAAATCCGGCTGAGAAATAGTGCAATAGAATGACCGATACCTTAGCTTAATACCATCTCTCGCAAAGACCTTCGAATGAGACTGTTTACAATTACAACGCTAGTAATCTAATATTACAAATATGTAGCTAATATTCGTAGCTACATCGATCTTTATGTAGCCATATCTTCATCTGTAGTAATATTTTTCTCTAAAAAGTTTAGCATCATTTTTTCACTCAAATCCCAAGATCGTTTATGTGATTCTACCCTTGAAATAAAATGTTGCCCTATTTGTCCTCACGACAAGATGTTAAAGAAGTAACTAATTCATTTTTATAAGTCTTGTTTTGCAACAATAAAAACCAAACAAATTTGTGTAAAATAACAATGGATAATATTATTGAGAATGTTTTATTCAGTTTCGTTCACAAAACATAAAAAATGATGTTGTTGTTGTTTTGAATTAAGCACAAAGCTACACAATGGGCTATCTGTGCTCTGCCCACCACGGGTATCGAAACCCGGATTTTAGCGTGTAAGTCCGCAGACATACCGCTGAGCCACTGGGGGGCTATAAAAAATGAATGAACAGCAACGCTGAATTTTAGTAGACAAATGTACATGAACCCATCTAGTGGCCGTCTTATGAACCTGAACTTTGGCCAAAAGTCGGTTCTTTGTGATAAAGGAGTAATATAGTAGTAAACAAGATAATTGATAGAAAGTATCTTGAAGTTTATATAAGTATTGTTGACTTTATATTTGAACTGTGCAAATAAATATTTCAAGAAAATAATGAGTCGAGATGCAAACAGTGCTAACGTTTATCAGATACCTGAGTTTCAAGAAAAGTTTAATGCTGTTAAAAATGACAGGCCTATGCTGTAGCTGTTTGTGGTGGTTTCTTAACTTTAATTTTTATTGGTACAATTACTATATTTAACCAGTTTAGAATTACATTAAAGAATACAACTATTCTTTCACTCTCAAACCATTTCATACATTACAAAAATAAAGTGGAAAGTGAGAGAGTAGAGAATAAAATATAAAGGATAAACATATTGGAGCTTAACTGAGTTTAATTAAGCCTAATATCTTCTGTCAAGTGAGCCTACTTGTAATAGAACGGCTTGATAACTTGTCATTTAAACGTTAATTAGTTATTTTATCAAAGAAATGTCAAACTATCTTACTTTGTGTGTGTTTCTTTGTCATTTTATAAAAAGCTTTACAAGGGCTATCTGTGTAGAGCCGTTCATAATTTTGAAAACTGATATACTAGAGAGTAAGTTAGGGTGGGGGTGAGATAATAGAAGCCAGCTTTCTCCGTGTAATGTTGTTAGCCCTTAGCTCATTCCATTCATTAATCTAATTTCAGATATATTTTATTTTTAGTCTATTATATGCGTCACTGCCACCATCCTTCCAGTTAAAAAAAAGTTGGTGCCAAGACTAGGAAAAGCATATAATTAACAGCATTCATCACCAATTCTCTTGTGCTATTCCTGTCAAACAAAGAAACTTAACCCTTGCTGTTATTGCACTTATACGACCCCAAAATGCTGCGGAGTGTGTTTTATCGACACTGATATTGGGTCACGACCGGCTCGAGCTATAAAACTGAATCTGAAGTCACATCAAGCTTCAAGAGGTTTTCCACAGCACAGAGAAGCTGAATTTGATAATTTACCCATTATTTTGAATCGTCGCTTAAAATTAAAGCTGTATTTGAATACTTTATTATATTTTCCTGTGCCCTTCAAATGTATCTTTAGTAATCCATAAGTATAATGTAGGATAACAGTGAAAGACTTTTCTTTCACAGTTTAAAGCTGTCAAAGGCTTATCTTACTGGACCAATCAGGGGAGGATGCTGACATATAGAGCTGAAAACAATGATACCTGGTGATTTAGTTAGGGACACAGTCTCTCAACCAGAGACACAGATTGAAATCTTGTCTGTTTAAAAATTTTCCATTTCTTCAGAAATGTTTCCAATTTCACAGATGATGTATCGCTCATAAAACATTATTTTGTTAAAATACTTTAAAAACTGACACATCTAAACAAAAAAATGACAATCAATAGGTTTTAGGCTTTGCATGCCGATGAAATAGTTCAAAACTCTTTTCTGCCAATAAGTAAAAACTAGGTTGTAATAATGGATACAAAGAATTGTTTGTTTGTTTACATTTTGTACAAAGCTATTCGAGGGCTAACTGTGCTAGCTGTCCCTAATTTAGTAGTGTGAGACAAGAGGGAAGGCAGCTAGTCATCACCACCCACCCCCAACTCTTAGGCTATTCTTCTACCAACGAATAGTGGGATTGACCGTCATATTATAACGCCCCCACGGCTGGGAAGGCGAGCATGTTTGGCGCGACTCGGGCGCGAACCTGCGACCCTCAGATTACGAAGTGCACGCCTTAACGGGCTAGGCCAGATAGAAAGAAACTTTCTAGCTTGAAACATCTATCGAGTAACAAAAAATCATCATTGCAGTTCTTTATTAGTATCTTGATAGAATATCAGTTCAGGAAAAAGAAATTGGAAGTCACTTTTATGTTTCTTAAAAAACGTGTCCTACTAGTGTGTACTTAATTAAGGAGTTTATCGCAGTATACTTGACTTTGGTTTATCATTGTAATTTAGTTATGAATGATATTATCATAATATTGGTGACGTGTCAAAGAGCACCAAACTGCCAGTGTAGTTATTGCATATTTCGTCATTTTGATAAAATTAAAAAAAAAATTGTTTCTTTTGTGTTCAAGTGACTTCTGCATGTCTTGAAGATATTTTATCTCTTTTCAATTAAATACTTAATGTTAAAATATACTGTTTGTGTAAACTTACGCACTGGATAGATGAAGTGAAGAAAAGTGTCATTAGCTGCTGTTCAGTTCTTCTCAATAGCAGGATGGCCTGGCATGGCCGAGCGCGTTAAGGCGTGCACTCGTAATCCGAGGGTCGCGGGTTCGCGCCCGAGTCGCGCTAAACATGCTCGCCCTCCCAGCCGTGGGGGTGTATAATGTGACAGTCAATCCCACTATTCGTTGGTAAAAGAGTAGCCCAAGAGTTGGCGGTGGGTGGTGATGACTAGCTGCCTTCCCTCTAGTCTTACACTGCAAAATTAGGGACAGCTAGCACAGATAGCCCTCGAGTAGCTTTGTGCGAATTTCCAAAACAAACAAACAAACAAATCAATAGCAGGTGTAATGAATAAATTTGGTATTTCGAAAAACTCAAATTCCAAGTTCAGGGGAGGTCAGTACAATATACACTTTGATCAATGTGTGTTATTGAGTTATATCAGTTTCGATTATTCTACTTTTCATTAGTAATCCTGAACACAAGTACTGTTGGAGTGAAATTGCTTTACAGCCAATGACACTTTTTCTTCATTTCACTTATCCCGCGTAGATTTTTCTCATAGTGGCTATAGCGCACGTTCATACCATCAATTTGTTTAATACTTTTAATTATGATATTGGTCCAACTTGCCTCTCCTTGGTTAACTTGTGTTCAGGGTTACTGATAAAAAGTGTAATTTTCTTAAACTAGTATAACTCAATAACACTCGTTGATCAATGTGTAGAATAAACTGGACTTCACTTCGAGTTCAAATGGTTTTCGGAACACTAAGTTTATTTATTATACTTAATGTTGTTTAGTATAAGTGATGCATCTGTACTTGTGTATTAAATGATCAATTATCAATTAAAACATGAAAACAATTTAACTGTGCCATTCTAAGCATTTAGTCAGATTAATATACATATACATATAAATTTATTTAATAATATTTTTCCGAAACTAACATCAGGAAAGCAAACAATAGGAATATTTCATGACCTGGTGGTTAGGATGCTCGACTCGTAATCGCTAGCTTTGAGTTTGAATTACATCGTCAAAATTGCTCGCCCTTTCAGCCGTGGGGGTATTTTCATTTCACTATTCATTGGTAGAGTTTGCGTGGGGTGTTGTTAGCTAGCTGTCTCTCTTCTAGTCTATCATTTCTATATAATGAACGGCTAGCTCATATTGCCTTTGAAAAGCTTTATGTGAACTTCAACAAACAAATAAAGCAACACTAAATCACTAAATTCTTGATGACGAGAAACCCACTTGAAATAAAAATGTATCTAAGAACGGCTGGTATGGGTATTAACACTTTTATTGATATGGAGAGAGCAGTTCTGAAATACATTAGGTCAACAAATTTCTTCTTCAGGCCACGCTTTGAAATGAAACAATCTTGTAAAGATATTAAGAAAACGTTTTGTTTGTTTTTGTTTGTTTTTTTTAATTTCGCGCAAAGTTACACGAGGGCTATCTGCACTAGTCGTCACTAATTTAGCAATGCAACACTAGAGAAAAGGCAGCTAGTCATCACCACCCACCGCCAACTCTTGGGCTACTCTTTTACCAACAAGTAGTGAGATTGACCGTAACATTATAACGCCATCACGGTTGAAAGGGCAAGCATGTTTGGTGTGACGGGGATTTGAATTCACGGCCCTCAGGTTACGAGTTGAACGCCTTAACTCACCTGGCCATGCCGGGCCATTAAAGATATATCTTGGAATATTCAGAGACAAACAGTGATACTGTAAATGCCATAAGACGCTAATGTCATACACTGAAAACACTATTGGTCCCACATGACTGATTTATATTGTGCCGTCGCAAATTTTAGATTTGAAAATTCGATTCACCGTAAATATGAAATCTATATAAACACATTTACATTGAGAGGAATATTAAAATTGAAGGTTTTGTTATTAATTAATTTTAATCTTCTTCTAATAAGGTGAATTTATTTTGTGTAAGGACACAGAATTTTAAAGTTTGGTACAAAATTATAAGATGGGCTATATAGGTTCTATCCATCACGGGTACCGAAACCCAATTAGTAGCATTGTAAGTCCGTACACATACCCCGCTGTGCTACTGTGGGGTTATTGTGTTAGAAGTGCATTATGCTTTTGTTTGTTTGTTTTGGAATTTCGCACAAAGCTACTCGAGGGCTATCTGTGCTAGCCGTCCCTAATTTAGCAGTGTAAGACTAGAGGGAAGGCAGCGAGTTATCACCACCCACCGCCAACTCTTGGGCTACTCTTTTACCAACGAAAAGTGAGATTGACCGTCACATTATACACCCCCACGGCTGGGAGGGCGAACATGTTTAGCGCGACGCGGGCGCGAACCCGCGACCCTCGGATTACGAGTCACACGCCTTAACGCGCTTGGCCATGCCAGGCCGTGCATTACGCAAATAATCAGTTTTACATCTGTGGGGCTAAAAAGAAGCAAAGTATATCAAAAGTTCTTTTACTTGTATTAGAACGTCCCTCGCTAAAACAGCGATAAGTTTCCGCATTTACAACGCTAAACTTAGGGTTTGGAATCCTCTTGGTGGACACAGCAGATAGCTGAATGTAGCGTTGCTGTAGGGAACACACACACACTTATATTTGAAAATTATTTTAAATAAAAACTTGACTGTATACAATACGAAAACATGTTGAATTATAAAAATCTATAAAGATAAGTGCGAATGCATCTGTATCTGTGGATTATGTTCCTTATGTACGACCACATCTTTAAAGTTTCAAACTCTGGTTATAGATATATCTTTGTGCTAGACTTAATATGGGCTAGTAGTCGCGTTCTCAGAAGTCGTTTTGGGACCGCAACTTGATGCCGAAATGACCAATATACCAATTCTTGGGCAACAGGACGACCCTTTGATCTTAACTTGAAAATGCCAATTTTTTTTTTGTAATATATGATCAAGAGGACTTTTGCAAATGAAAATAATTTCTTCTTTGCTTCTGACAGCAAGACAAAAATATTGTGTACAAAAAAGATTTACAACAGATCAATAAATTGGCATTTAAATAAAGAAGTAAATCGATTAAAGCCATTATCATCCGGGCAACGCCAGGTGCTGTGCTTGTAACATATTACAGGGATATTATGCTGTTAGCCCAATCATATGATATACAACGTTAGAAATGGCACATTGTCGTGCAATGTTAAACCTATTTGTTTTTATTAGTTGATAAGAAAACTGTAACACGTGATGCAGAAAAAATTTAAAATGTTATTCATAAACAATTTTTAAAATGCTTACATAATGGCCATCAGCAACGTTGTTCACTCCTTTCGTAAAATATTTTACATTTAAATTTCTCTACAAGTCGGTTTTCTCAACATCACTGATTTTTCCTATACATATATATTTATTCGTTGTTCTTAACACGTCAAAATATAAGAAAAAAGTTGCTTTATTACATTTTCCCATTTCAAACAACTGAAAAAATGTAAGTTGTAGATAGGAAAAAGTAAAACATCACGAAAATTAATAAGTTTTACAAATCGTTGAGTATGTTATATTAAAACAACTTTGGAGCATCACCAAGTCGTTAACTCTATGTCACCATGTTCGATAAAACTGTAACTGACAGCTGTGCTTCTTAATCGTATACCTGCAGTACAATTCCTATTAAAAAAGTCTCCAGCGTAAAGCTGTTACGTTCAAAGCACAAGACTCTTTCATGCATGCTTACCACAATCCATCTAGTCATCTATTTTAAGAGAATGAATGTTTCTCAGCATCCATTTTAACAGTTCAATCGCACAGAAACCACCAAGCTAGTTGGCTGATGCGTATCTATTCGTATGAAATAGTACGAGTACTCATTTCATTTCCTTTAGCAAGAGATATGAAGAAAAGCCTCATCTCTGTGAACCCTTTCTCTTTTGGTCTCATTTCCAAATGATGATCCTTCTTGATTACATTGCTTACGGTTCGTGAAGGGCTTTTACATTTTAGCTTATCTGAGAATAAACGTCACATGTACAGCTTGTTGAAGGTCTCTTTAAGAAAGTTGATCTATACTTCTTCATGTACCAATGCCATTGAGCAAAAATGTTATTTTGCTTTAAAAAGGCTTTTAAATATCCTTGAGGGTGGTGGCATCACATTACTCACGTAAAGTCGTTTCACTGCGACTATATTGATTGCGGTTGGACCATTTTCATATTCCAAATCGTTTCAATATAACATACTCAACTTGTTGTTTCAAATGAAGTATTTTTTTTTCAGTAAGAAGAGTTTTAGGCTGTACAATTAGCAAAACTGGCTACCCTTTATAATGAGTAAATTCATTAATTGGTAATAGGGTGCACAAATATTTCCATGAGAATAAATAGAAAGCTCTTTATTTCTTTACAATAAAAAATATCAATGATATATTTTATCTGATCTAGCTATGATGTAAAACAGCACGGTGATATCTGGTAACTAATGATTTGGTCGGTCATTTTATTCTGTGTCGTGTGTGGGTAGTAATGACGGTCTGCAGTAAAACTGAGATTTCTATTTTTTACTCTTACCGTATTCCGTGGATAGTAGTTTTGTTTCTTTAAGAGCCAAATTTCGTATATGTGCATAATATAATAAGTTAATTGTACTGCAGTTTAAAAATATTTAATTTTATAATCATATATATATTTTTTCAGTTCACAGTAAGACGTAATCAGTATTTTATTTGACATAAAAACCAAATTATTGTCCCATCCTTAGCCGTAGAAAACAACAAAAATATTTTGGGAACTAAATATGATCCATGGAATAGAGAAATCATTATTATTTACATATTTTGTTTGTTCACTACCAGAAACAATATTCAAAGAATATAAAAATAGAATATGTTTATAACTTGAGCGTAAATTACGATGCTACAAGTATAAGTTATGACGTTGGATAATTTAATGTCATAAAGAGTTTGGAGATAGAGCATAATAACTGAATACTGTTAGTAGGAAATAAAGTACTTGTGTGAAATAGGTGTGGAATGTCATAAATCCTGTTGGTCCAGCGGATGAGATATGAGTGTTGAGAAGTAGTCTTGATTCTGCTGTCTCGTTATCAATAATAAACTGCATCACACAAACAAAAAACTTCGGTCGTTTTCCATCATCGTTAAATAGATGATCCAAAAACAATATTTCATCATCCTATACCACAGTTTTTATTATTGGGATACATTTTAAGAGTGGTATTTATGCTTATTATATTTCATTAGTCTATTCAATTACACAGATATTTTAATTTATTACACTATTTTATTATCCTTGTTACTATGTTTCTTCTCTTCTTAACATTTGTTGTGATTGAACGATTTTCAACACAATAAATATCGGAATAAAAGAGCGTGACGAAACTAAGGTGAGTTCGATCATTTATTTTACAGAGGGGCTTTTCTTTTGTAACAAAAGAATTTAATAGTCTAGCATTTAAACTTTCATATAACTTAAACCCTAGTGTCAGCAGTATGTCTACGAACTTACAATGCTAAAATCCAATGTTAAGTTCCCTGTAGTCGATAGAGTCTACAGGGACCATAATGTAGCTTTGGGCCCAGCATGGCCAAGCGTGTTAAGGCGTTCGACTCGTAATCCGAAGGTCGCGGGTTCGAATCCCGATCACACAAAACATGCTAGCCCTTTCAGCCGTATGTGCGTTATAATGTTACGGTCAATCCCACTATTTGTTGGTAAAAGAGTAGCCCAAGAGTTGGCGGTGGGTGGTGATGACTAGCTGCCTTTTCTCTAATCTTACACTGCTAAATTAAGGACAGCTAGCGCCGATAGCTCTCGTGTAGCTTTGCGCAAAATTCAAAATAAAATGTAGCTTTTTGCTGTAATAAACAAACCTGTACAATATGGTAGGGTAAGAGAAATAGAAGGATCAGCTTTTTGAAAGTGATAGTTTCATTAACTAAAAATTTAATCAAATGAAAAAATATTCGTTTAAGAGTAAAAACAAAACTTGGATATAATATTTTGAACTACTTTTTTTTTTAGATATTTATATTATTTCACTAGATAGAGCATTGATGTCGCATATTGAGAGTATGGTTTAACGTTTGAAATCTTTTTTAAAGTTTTGGAAGTGATTTGAAAGTACAAACACATAAATTAGACAAGAGTATAAGGTAAAGATTTGCCTTTGATTAGAGAGTCATTCAGTTTTTCAACCATCGTAAAAGGTGATGTTTCAACGATGTAGTAGAGACTTGAGAAACACCTTGTGTGTAGAAGAAAATTAGTAACTAAGTGATGTCTTGGTTAGGGCATTATTTATAACTGAAGCTAGACCTAACATTAGCTACGTGGAACTTGTACGATATGATTAGTGGATTGGAATTTACATTCGTCTTCATTTTTTGCTTAATAATTGTAAAATAAACCACCATATGATGAAAGCCGTTACAACACTGGTGTATGAAGTGGAATTATTTTGATAAAAATAAAGTAGGATCAAATCCAATTTTCAAGATAAATATACGTACAAGAAAGAAAATATAAAATTTACAATAAGTCATCAATATGGGAAAAACGATCAAGACAATATATCATTTGATATAGAATTACAGAATTAAAGAAACAAAACAAAGAAAGTTGTATGTTTAACAAACACTTCATTTGTTAGCGACCATGGTTCGCAAACAAGATTATATACGTTTAAGCAAAGAACTGAAAATAGCCTTGATATTCATCAGAAGACAAGTAGGGAAATGCTTAAGTTGATTTAGTCATTTAAAATGTTTTATAGACTTGTTTTTAAACTTCTATTTGTTTCTAAAATTTCCAGACCATTTAGTTTTTACCGTTTTTTTAAAAATATATAAAATATTTTAAGTTTTTTTTGTGTTAAATAGGTATTTGGTTTCAGTGAGGTGGGATGCAATTAATTGAGTCCATTTTTCTTAATTTCCAAATTCTGGAATATTAAACATAAGAAATAGAGTATTAAAAGTAAGTATAGAAGGAATAAGAATTCAGAAAAAATATATTTGTCATTAATAAAGGAAATATAAGAACAGGTTTGTACAGAATAATTTTGAGCACAAGTAAATATGAGTTAAGAGAAAGTCGAAAAACCCAGAGAAACATTTCAAAAGTGTTACAACCATAAATTTGAAAAAAATATATAAAAGGTGATAAATGAAGTAAAAAAAGAAGAACCGAAGGAATATAACGATAATTTTAAAAACTCTAAAGAAATACACAATTTGTTTGCTTGAATTTCGCGCAAAGCTACACGAGGGCTATTTACGCTAGCCGTCTCTTATTTTGCAGTATAAGACTAAAGGGAACGCAACTAGTTATCATCATCCACAGACAATACCTTGGCTACTCTTTTACCAACGAATAGTGGGACTGACCATCGCATTAGAACGCTCCCACGGCTGAAAGGGCTAGCATGTTTGGTGCGACAGGGATTCGAATCCGCGACCCTCAGATTACGAATAGAATGCCTTTACCTACTTGGCCATATCGGGCCGAAATATACATTACATAAATGTCAGGATGAAACATCTAGTAAACTGAAAAGGTAAATGTAAGAACCAAATCAGCCTCATATATCTTAACATTTACTCAAAAATCTCAACACCACGAACTGTGAAATATGAATTAGTCTTCATTTATAAACACTACCACTATTCCACCTATAATTTTAGAAAATTACTAGACTATTTGTTACCTCTGCATCATTGTCTGAACATCAGCTCATCAGTACCACTACAAAACATTTTTTAACCATCACAACTAAACTAAGATCTCATTTAGTTACAGAATTTAGAAACCAAGATGAATGAAAAATGATAAGAAACCAAAGATATGATACCACGAGGATGACTCAGTAAGTTTAAACAGATGCAAGTAACTATAAAGATCTAACCAGCAATAAAGAACAGTAATTAGCGAGACTTAACTGGTTAAATCAGCTGAAGATACTTTATTTGTTCTGATTTAAATAAGGAGTTTATTATTTAAAGAAGTTTAAACGAGATTAATATCTGGAATACCATGAAACATTTTCATCAACAGTTGTTATACAGCTATCATTGCTCAATCTTATCTGATAATTAAGAAATAGAGGGGATTAATGTGAAAAGAAAGTGATTACAAAATTGTAACAAGAAGAAAGATGGAAACCAGCAGTTACTACGGGAAGTTTATCTGCACAACAGATTGTGTGGGTTACTGATATTGAGGGAAAAGATTTCATGTAGAAATGTGAGGATGTGAGGTTAGGTTTGCTTCAAAGAGCAACACTAACTATTACCAGAACATTTTTGTGTGCTACATGAAGTTGCGATTCCAGAGTTTGAACTTCAAGGGGCAACAAGGAAGACAGTTATTATAACACCAAGAAGTGAAGTACTCATAACAATGACTTGTTAGAATATCTTCAGATCTAGAAACGGAAGGAGGCATATTAGAACCAAACATTTCAGGTTGTCCAGATGAATGTTTGGTTGTAAAAAGTCTCATGACTTTGAAGAATAGGAGCGGGAAATGTAAGTTAATTCTAGATGGTACATGACCAGAGGAAATCTGTACAAGTAGTATATTTAGTTCAAAGGACATAATTACCTTAAAGATTTAGGAAGTCTTTATATTTTCTCAATTGTTTGTTTTGGAATTTCGCACAAAGCTACTCCAAGGCTATCTGTGCTAGCCGTCCCTAATTTAGTAGTGTAAGACTGGGGGTAAATTATCCCCTGGAGGTAATTTAACAATTTATCGGGGGTAATGGAGGGGTGACAGAAAAAAAAGTTAAAATTCTGAAAATCAAGAAAACATTGAGAGAGCTGGTATTAGGATTAATGTTAACTTAGTCTTAGTATTAAAGTTGTAAATTAAACCTATTTTAAGAATGTAATAAAGTTAAACCAAATAACAATAAACATCAAAAACTAATATACAGTAGTAGAAAAAGAAAAAATATGTATCTAAGTGTGTGGTAACCTAAAAGTATTTTGACAAGTATGCTTCAGAACACAAGTCACTCAGTAACCCTGATGACTCTTTCGACGTGTCCAGTACGCGTCACTCACTGCCTGAGGTTGCCTCTACTTCACACTGTCAGTTTCTATGTGAGCATCAGCCGAGGTAGACAAAACCTGGTATGTATGTGTACTGTCCTGTGCAGTGTAGTTAGTATTTACCTACCATTACATCATTCCTATGCTGAACAAGCTCTTTTAATGTTATCTAGAATGCCATGAAAAAATAATAATAAGTTCAAATTATTCACACTTTTTTATGCAGTTTTTCTTTTTCTTTTTCTGCAGATTAAACAATAAAATGTCTAAAAAGCACACCTACTCTTACGCCTTTCTTCGCTATGGCTTTGTGAATTTAACTTCTGGTGGAGAGGATCGGCCACAATGTGTAGTATGTCACAAAGTGTTGACAAATGAAAGCCTCAAGCCATCAAAACTCTCAGCTCACCTCCAGAAGTGCCATCCAAATCTTCAAAATGAGGATCAGGCTTATTTTCAGCGCCGAGCTGTAGCACTGAAGAATATCCAGTTCGGTTCATCTGGAATTCAAGCCCAAAAGCTTCAAGCTGCGGTCGAAGCATCTTACTTTGTTGCATATAAAGTTGCCGAACAACAAAAATTCCACACCATTGCCGAGAATCTGATTATGCCTTGTGCATACGAGATGGTAAGCAAGGTATGTGGGGAGGATCAAGCGAAGAAACTGAGTGTCATATCTCTATCAAACAACACAATTCGCCGTCGAGTCGATGATATGTCATCAGATATTCTGTCCCAAGTTACAACAGAGATCAAGGAAAGCTCATATAGTAAATTCTCCTTGCAATTTGATGAATCGTGTGACGTAGCCAGTTATGCTGTTCTCCTTGGGTTCGTTCGTTACGTCCACAAGGACAAGATCAAAGAAGAGTTCCTATTATGCGAAGATCTGCTGACAACCACGAAGGAAGAAGATATCTTTAATATCATCAATAGATTCTTTACCACGAATGGATTGGATTGGAACAGCGTTAAACAGGTAAGGAGAGATGTTTATATAAAGTCTAGATTAGTATAAATACAATGAATTACATGGCACATAGTCATATAGTTTTATTTATTGTAGAAGTAGTTGTAGTGTAGCTAATATTTTATACATAATTCACAAAAAAGTATCGTGCCTGTCGTATTGAAATACTAAAGTACCAAAATAATTTAAATTAAATTAAAACCATATAATTATAACGCAAAAGATAAGTAAGAATGACTAACTGACGCAATCTATAATAGTTTTCTTTTTTAATCTAGGTCTCCATCGATGATGGGTTGTAATCGTGGATTACGGGGCCTCATACAAGCTGTGAATCCAGAAATTTCTGTAGATCATTGCATCATTCATCAGTACTCTCTTGGATCAAAAAGCCTGCCTGGTGATCTGAAATTAGTGTTTGAAGATGTGTTAAAAATCGTCAATTTCATCAAATCCAGGGATGTGAATTCGCGTATATTCAGGGAGCTGTGCAAGGAAATGGGGGAGCAGTATCAAGTTCTGCTATACCACACCGATGTTGACTGATTGTCACGAGGCAAGGTTGTACGTCGATTCATTGAGCTCCGAACGGCTCTTCAGGAATTTCTGAAACAAGAAGAATCTCCTTTTGCTACCAAGTTCACTGATAAAGAGTGGCTTGCTCGACTTTGTTACTTGGCTGACATATTTACGGAGCTGAACAGCGATAATCTGCAACTCCAGGGCCAAAACACGACTGTCATTGATGCCCATCATCACACCGTGACTGCACTTCTGGGAAAACTGAGACTCTGGATTCGACGCTTGGAGAAAGGAGTGATCGCTCAGTTTCCCACCCTCGGCCAGTTTGTTGAGGACAATAGTTATGATACTGGATCACTTTTACAGACCATCAACAAAGAGATGAGCGACCATTTGAAGGGGCTTGAAACAAGCATGCAGCACTACTTTCCAGAGAGTGACCTAAAAACAGCCAGTCTTCAGTGGATCATTCATCCCTTTTCTGTACCTGATGAGGCCATTCATGATAATGATTCCCCTGCAAAGGAGGAGTGGATGACAATGCGAGCAAATGAGGCCTTGAAAGTCAAATTCTAAAACCAAAATGCACATTCCTTTTGGATTTCACAACTAGCTGACTCGCCAACTCTGTACAAGAGAGCCTTGAAGTTGTTGGTATCATTCTCAACAAAGTATCTGTGCGAGAAGGGGTTCTCAACCGTGCTGGGGATGAAAACAAAAAGAGGACTCGCTTGAATGTTGCAAACGATGCCAGGCTGGCACTTTCAACCACAAAGCCAAGAATTCCTAAACTAGTTTTAAGTATGCAACTCCATCCATCCCACTGATGTTCTTGACATCTTTGGCAATATTCATTAGAAATGCACAATGATAAAATACAATAATTAAAAGTGTAATTCAGTGTAAATAAATTATATAAATAAATTGTAAATAAATAAAGTGCAATATATTTCTAGTTTAATTTATCCATATACATCAATGTTGAAAACATTTTGTGAAAGGGGTAATATGCTTAATGTGGCATGTTAAATTGGGTAACAAGCTGAAAAAGTTTGGGAACCACTAGACTAGAGGAAAGGCAGCTAGTCATAACCACCCACCGCTAACTCTTGGGCTACTCTTTTATCAACGAATAGTGGGATTTACCGTCACATTATTACGCCCCCACGGCTGGGAGGGCGAGAATGTTTAGCGCGACTCGGATGCGAACCCGCGACCATTTTCTCGATGGTCCAGGTCCACGACGAGTGAATTAATTTTACGTTGATACACAAATACACTTCACTTGTCGGGAATGCTATCTAGCTCTATTCTTGTTTGGTATAACACAGTTTAAATTCTTACTTTTCACAGAGGAAGAATAAATATCTAATGTTGTCCAAGAAATACTAATGTCCAAAATTAATTATCAGAGGTTGAATAATTTGTAATGTTCGAAATTTATAAACATTCCCGGTCAAATTCTGTTGTATTTCTATTAATAAGCGTTTATCTCAATTATAGTTTCCAAGGCTTATAGTATACTGACTGTAGCAAACTGACAATATTCTGTATCTGTCTCTTGTTGCGTCGATTTATAAACTGCAGACGAAACTCTTGAAAGTTTATTTGGTCTAACAATATTCGAAGATACGCTAATGCTTTTGTAAAACACATTGTTGATTCCTACTCTCAAATATCTTCTACAAATTTAGAGAACAGGTTTGACTTGCGTACTATACATTTAACAATATAAGTTACGTGCATTAAACCGAAAAAAGGGTAGATATTAAAACAAACGTATGATAGTAAAATATATATGTAAAAATGGCTGGTTTGGGTTGAGAAAATTTTTATGTAGAGGAGCGAACAACGTTTCGACCTTCTTCGGTCATCGAACCTGACGAGCGTCAAAGCGTGGTTTAGTCTACAAATATTCATTCTTTTTTTTTACTTTTTTTATGAATACTCAAATGTTTTGAATTTCTCACACCCGTCAAAACTGTACTTAAAGGAGATCTCGGTTCCGGTATAAAAGCAGAATGAATTTTTATTGGCTTTTACCTGACGTATGTACAAATTCTTTAAATCTAAAAAAAAAAAATTGCATAAGCATCACGGAAACCAGTAACGACCCTTTCACAAGTATTGTCTGACTGAATAATTGGATTTTCATTGTTACTCTTACAGCACACCTATGGTTATAATAGTGTATAGTGCAGTTTTGAAATTAAGGATTATGAACAATCCATCATCGGATTCAGAGGCCCAGCACGCTAACCATTAGATCACGTCCAGCCTGCTACTCCTAATACAATGATTTTTCTATTCGTTCCTGTAACAAAACAATAATGCATAGAGCTGTATTTTATTGGCACTGTGAGACTTAAAACAGTTTTTGTTTAATAAAACCTTGGAATGGAAAGAGTTAGTGTGTGGAAAGAAACTAGATGAGCCTTCGATGCTTGTCCTCCACACACCCTAAAAAACACCATAAGGGTCCCCAGGTGTGTGATAGTACAGAATAACTTTTCGAGTTTTATATAAAAGAATTAGCATAGTTTGGAATTATCTTGGCTCCTATTGTTATGCTGCTAATCCGAAAACGAAAAGTACTCTCCAAACTGTTAGTGTATCTAACGATGCAAGTAATAAAGAATTGAAAAAATAAGGATGACGCATGAATGACAATGACAGGAAGTACAGGAATAAGTAGGGATGAATACAGAAACCATAAAAAAATTCCCTACATAAGTAGCTGAATCTTTCCAAGAAGACTCTTATCCACGGCTAAATTTCAAATTCATTTCATTTGCTTGAATTCATATTTGAATAAAAGCATTCATACTTAATAACGCTATAAAGTCATACAATGGCTGATTCTTATAAGTTTCTAACTTTGACTCAGTCGCTACTTATGTAGAGGTTTTTGTAGAGGATCATTTGTGTAGACTTAAAGATGGTCAACTTTCTTCTTGGACAACAGAAAGGTTTCACCAAGTCTCCATGTTTCCTCTGTATGTGGGACAGCCGAGAACGAGACAGACATTGGGTCCAGAAGGACTGGCCTATTCGTGACACCCTTGAAACAGGCATACCAAATATCATACAAGACCCAATTGTAAGCAGAGATAAGATCATCTTTCCTCCTCTTCACATCAAATTAGGTTTGATGAAGCAATTTGTCAAGGCACTGGAAACCGAAGCTGAATGTTTCCAACACATCATCACAGCTTTACCAGGGTTATCATTTGAGAAGATCAAAGCAGGCGTGTTTGATGGCCCACATATTCGAACCCTAATTCGCGATGATTAGTTTGTTGCTAAGATGACCGCTTTAGAAAAGGCAGCATGATTATCCTTTGTGGCAGTCGTTCAGAACTTCCTTGGAAACAATAAGGCGGAGAACTACAGTGAACTTGTGAACAGAATGCTCGCTTCATTTTTTGAACAGCCACCTTGATAAGTTCCCTGACAACCTGGGGGCTGTGAGTGACGAACAAGGAGAACGATTCCACCAAGACCTAAAAGTCATGGAAGAACGCTACTAAGGGCGCTGGGACAAAAGTATGATGGCTGACTACTGCTGGAGCATTAAACGAGATTGTCCAGATGAAGTGTACAAACGCAAATTCCTACCTGAATAAAATACACAAACAAATTGATAAGCTATTCCTATAATTTCCTGTAATAACGAAAAATTAAAAAATAAATAAAAATGTCAAATTGCATAAAATCTGTAGCTTGCAGACAAAAACCGACTTCAGATTTGAAATCAACACACTCAAATTGACTATAGAAAGGTCTTGTTTTAAATGCAACAAAATGAGTGTTCCCCAGTGTTATAGAGTGTTTGGCCATTCAATGAGTGATCCTTTGAAGTTGCTGAAGGAACAATGGTTGGAAGATAACTTGAAAAAAATGTACTTACTGATGCTTGTAAACTGGCTCGAGAAATTTTGAATTTCAGAATAAAAAATGTTTATGGTCACAAAGCTAAAGAGCATAAGTTCCGTCCTAGTGACATGGCCTTAGTATTGTTACCTACAAGAGAACATCCACTCAAAGCTAGGTACCATAGTTCATCTAGATTGTTCGGAAAGCCAATGATACAGGCTATATTGTAATAACACCTGATAGTTGAAAGGCTGCCCAGCTGTGTCGCATCAATATATTGAAGCCTTGTTACATCCGAGATACATCTGAAAACATTTTAACCATTTAGTGACACATTGATATTGATAGCAGTATATTTGCTCATACAATCATAAATTTGAAAATATTGGATATGAACGAAATATTACACTGAGTAATTCTGACACTGTGACTAAACGTAATTCAAAATTCGGTTACTTGCCTCTTGAAGAGAAAAATCCACTTGTTAGTTTATTGAACAAACGGGAGTGTGTATTTCCTGACGTTCTTAATCAAACCAACATTGTTGCTTATGTCGTAGATATAGGTGATGCTTTTCTTGTAAAACAATATCCCTGTTGTATGAATCCAATCAAAGCTGATAAAATGCGTAAAGAAATATCTTATATGCTGGAAAACAGCATTATAGAACCAAGTAAAAGTGATTGGTTTTCACTTTGTGTACAGGTTCCTAAATCTGATAGGTCATTTAAATTCTGTACAGACTTTTGTAAAGTAAACGCTTTGATAAAGATAGATTCCTATTGCATTCCAAAAATGGTGGACTGTATCGATAAAAATGGAAACACCAAACATATTACAAAATCTTACCTGCTGAAGGAATATTGGGCGAAATAAATGTTTGCCTTTGTTATTGGTGATGGATTATTCCACTATAATGTAATGTTGTTTGGAATGAAGAACTTTCAAGCCACTTTTCAAAGAATGATGAAGCAATGTCTCAACAATTTTTCAGATGTTGAAATTTACAGTAACACCCGGAAGAACATCTATGTGTGCTATGTGGTGTTTTTGAGAGACTTAAGAAAGCCAATCTTATTGTGAATTTGGCAAAAAGTGACTTTTGTAAAGACAAAGTTGTTTACTTAAATCATGTAGTAGGCCACGGCCAATTGTTTTCCCAATTCAAGCCAAAGTTAATTGTATTGTGAATTATCCAACTCCTACGAACAAGAAAGGTTTGATGACATTTTTTGGAATAGCTGATTACTATAGGAAGTTTTGTAAAAATTTGCTAACATAACTGTACCACTAACAAACCTACTGAATAAAAATCAAAAGTTCACATTGTCTGAAACATGCCAGTCTGCTTTTGAAAAGTAAAATATTTATTATGAACTTACCCTGTATTAATGGCACATGACTTTGATAAGCCTTTCGAATTAGCTATTGATGCCAGCTACTGTGCCGTTATAGTACAGTTAGATGACAGAGATATTGAACGCCTTGATTTTATTTTTCTGAACCGTTCAATTATCACCAAAAGAACAACTCAGTTGTGGAAAAGGAAATATTGGCTTTAGTGTTAGTTTCAAAATATTTTAATGTGTATAACATATACCCCTTTCAACAGCCTATTGTCATTTTACTGATCACAACACTTGACGTGCTGTGCTGATGCATTTTCACATGCTATGTAATTTCTGATAAAATAAAATATATTCTACAAACTAGGTTTAATATGATAAGGATAAACCGACAACTATAGTTAACTTTTAGTTCTAATATTCAAACGTGAAATTAATTAAAAACATAGATTAGATGCAAGTAGTTGTGCTTCAGGCTACAACTGCAGCTGCATGTGCAAGGCTACTCCTGAGGACATAATCAAATTTCTCTCTCTCTCCGAGTTACTTTCAGTCTAAATAAAGATAAAAATACCTTAGATACAACAGCAGGTTCTACTATATGTTTAAATTTGCATATAAAAGAACGATATAAATGCTAATTTTTCAAGCATTTTCTCTATGACACGTTTTAACTCCTCAGTGTAATTTCAGCAGAAGAAAAATCAAACCTTATGTTCATTTATTCTGCTGGAGCTAATTTTTAGCTCAACCGAGTTTTGATCCACCGTCAAAGTAAGCACAATGATTAATGTTTTGTTAAACTTTTAATTTTTTAAATAAAAGTTTAGATATGACGAAATGGATAAAAACGTACCAATTAACTTAGTTAATGCAAAAGATTGTTTTATTAAACTATTATTATTTTTTAGAAATAGCATGAAGCAAAGGCTAGTGTATTTGATTAGAACTATCTTAAGTCTCAACCAAACTGATTTTTCTTTGGTTCACTTTTTGATGAAACGTCCATTTTAATATGTTAGTAAAACGATTTATATGTGACAAAACAAAAATATTTTATATCGGTTATTTATTTAGGTGAGGGGCAGAATAAGTAAAAGCCAATGAAATTACGGCTAGGTGAGACATACATGCGCTGTAGAAATATAAACGGCTACAAAAGGAGGTGTAAGCGCAGGTAATTCCTGTTCATAATCTGTGATTCGAAAGTGGAGGTGTTGTCAGAGAATATAGTGAATATGGAATTGAAAGTTAATTTGAAAAATGCAGGTGGTGATAACGTTTTTCTTTCTAAAGATACACTTGGATATTTTCTCTATACATCAGAATCTGTCGGGGAAGGGCATCCAGGTAAATGTAAAAAGAAAATCTTCCATTCACATTTTATGTAACAAGTTTAATATTTAACTAACATGAGACCAAATGCAAAGGTACTAACTACGTATTAATATTAAATATATTACTTTATTCTTATAATTTATAATTGTACTAAGTTATAGAACTATTAACTTGAGTTAAATATAAATTGTAATATTACTAGTAGTGACACTAAACATTGTGAATATCTTTAAAATATGAAGCTTTCCTTCAAAAGTAATCATCGCAAGCCTTCGATACAGGTATATTTAAAACTCACGACCAGAAACTTAGGTAAAATGTAAAATGTGTAAACTCTAATTATTAAAATTAATGTGTAGCATAAATAATATAAAATCTTGAAAATTTGCAGTGCAAAAAATATTTTCCTGTCATAGGTGCATGGCTTAACAGAAAAAAAATCTTTCTAAATTACTGTGAAGCTTTTCGTCATATTTGTTTTCTAAATGTAAATACAGTGATCCCTCGCCACTTCGCGGATCCTCTTTTGCGGCTTCACCACTTTGCGGGCTTGGCCGACCCCCACATATATAAAATAATAAACATTCAATCTAAAATATAGCATTAAATACCATTAAAATATTAAAAATAAATATAATTAATAGTGTAAAGAAACAAAACAGGTATATTTTGAGATGTAAACATATATTTGAGTTTATAACAACGTAAAAATGGAAACAGAACCAACTGGAAAGGCTATAGTTGTACACATTGTGCGTCTGCGAAGGCTACGCGAGATCAGCTTCATGGCGTAGCGATGTGCAAGACGGGCTATGATTGGTGCAGAAATGAAAGACGGCCAATGACAGTTACCCATTTTGATTGTCTTTCACCATTGCTACATGTCTTCAAAATGTTCACAAGGCATTGCAGGAGATGAAGCCCCGTACCGTTAATGCAAGCTGGAAGAAGTTGTGGCCTGAGGTTGTGCACGACGACAAGGGATTCACGCCTGAAGAAATCCAACACTCAGCTGTTCAAAAAGCTGTGCAATTAGCTTCGTTAATCAAAGGTGAAGGATTTGCCGATATGACGAAGGAAGACGTAGATGAACTGATTGACTTAGAATCCGAACCACTCGCCGACCAAGACTCAGAAGCACTGACGAAGTCTGCTGCCGAGGAAGACGACGAAGAGGAAACACCGAAAGAAGCCGAGGAAACAATCGAGCAAAGTGGATGGTCGTTAGAGTGGTTAGGTAAACTAATGAAACTAATTAAGGAAGTGAAGGAGTGCTCACAGGAATGGGACAACGATATGGTTCGATCAGTACAATAAAATAAAAGAACTGATGACTCTTTATCAAATGATTTTCGATAGGCTAAAGAGGCAGAGAAAACAACTGCCAATAACAATGTTTTTCCAGCCGAGCAAGAAAGAAAGGGTACCGGTGGCAAGTACTGTTCCTGAAGTTGTAACGACCGACGAAGAAATTGACGATTCACCTTCCACAGAAGAGAAAGTTGTGTCCCTTGAAAAGACACCACCTGCTGAAGATATGTAATTTTTAATTTTAAGGCTTAATATCTTAATAATTGTTCTTATTATTTCAGCAATAATGAACAGTATTGTAATGGGAGGGTTAAATAGTTGTACAGGGAGGGTTTTAAAAGTCTAAATGCACATAAATATATACGTAAAAATCGGCGATCCCACTTCGCGGAAAATCTCCTTTCGCGAGGGTTTTGGAACGCATCTACCGCGATACACGAGTGAACACTGTAGGTTGAACAATTGCCAAATTTTTGTATCTTCTTTTTTTTTTAAGGAAAGTGACATTTTGAGTTAGAACTCTTCGTCAAGTCATACAGCTTACAAAAACAACTCGAACTTCAACCTGTTAAAGCTTTACTTATGTGAATACAGCCGCGAAAGAGGATCCGCGAAGTGGCGAGGGAACACTGTATTTACATTTAGAAAACAAATCTGACGAAAAGCTTCACAGTAATTTAGAAGGATTTTTTTTCTGTTAAGCCATGCACCTATGACAGGAAAATATTTTTTGCACTGCAAATTTTCAAGATTTTATATTATTTATGCTACACATTAATGTTAATAATTAGAGTTTACACATTTTACATTTTACCTAAGTTTCTGGTCGTGAGTTTTAAATATACCTGTATCGAAGGCTTGCGATGATTACTTTTGAAGGAAAGCTTCATATTTTAAAGATATTCACAATGTTTAGCGCTACTGCTAGTAATATTACTATTTATATTTAAATTATATTTCGATATCTTTGTCGCCTATGCGGTTTTTGATAATATATATACTTCTAATAGGCCTAAGTTAGGAACAGCTTGTGATAACTTTTTATTTACTTTTGGCCTAAGTTGTATTAATAATCACGTTCTTTAAGGGTAGGCTTTAAAATTATAGTAAAATGTGAAAACACAAAGTGAAAATATATTTAGGCTTATTTATGGTGACCATTACAAGTTCTTGGTAATAGGATTGGAAAGCTTTTTATTTCTCCTTTTTTTTCTTATAGGTTGCTGTTTCCAAATTTCACTCAACTAATGATAAAGTTGCCATACTTGCAGTTTCAAATTATTCAGATATTGAGATTATTATACTAAGGCTAGACTCTCAGTGGGTTAACTGTAATTTTGTGGACTTAAAATGGTAAAATTTGGAGTTCGAATATCCATGGTAGATAGAGTGTAGCTTTTTTACTAAAACAAGCTAAGGCTTAATGTGGAAATGTTATGATTAGGCTAATAATCTTCGATGTAAATAATAATTGACAAGCCAATGATAAACCTAAATGCATGTGAATATTGTCTTGTATCACTGTCATATCGTTGCAGAAGTGTGTATTATTGGCCTGTTTCTTTCAGGTTCGTTGGTATAACGGAGAATGTGAAGATTAACCCACTTAATAACAACAAAAGTGTTTTCTTTCTTTAATTTCAGCTCTCTAGTAGCACAGCGGGATGTCTGCGGACTCACTTTGCTAGAAATCGGGTTTCGAAACCCATTGTGGGCAAAGCACAGATAACCAATTATACAGCTTTGTGCTTATTTCTAAACAAACAAACAAATTTTCGAGTTCTACAAATTCAAGCTTTTGTGGTATGCAATGCTAATCACATGACGTCTATATTCTCAGTTAATATATAATTTGTTTTAAGTTTATGTAAATTTTAAGTTTTGGCTTTAATACAGAAAGTTGATCAAGAGAACCACTAAGTTTTTCTCGCCTTAGTTTTTCACAGGGCTGGGTAAATCACCAAGGATACTTACTACCCATTAGGAAGGATTACTGTAGCAACGGTAATTCCTGATGACAAGTCAGGTGATGCTCCCCATCATGCATTATTTCTTTGATTTGCAGTGAGGTTAACCTTCAGTAATGTGGTTCGCATGCGTGTTCTGAATAATTTTATGTTTTTTGTTTAAGTATATAGCACCACTTTCTCTTAGACTGAAACTTATAAGATTTACAAAATACTGATTACGTATACAACTTTTTTAGAGATACAAGTTCCTACTTTTTACATTTTGAGCTTGACTCAACTTTTACAAGGGCAATGGAGATAATACAAACAAATTTACATTTATCTTTCTAGTTAAAGACACATCACAAATAATTTTGGCCCAGCATGGCCAGGTGATTAAGACACTCGACTCGAAATCTGAGAGTCGCGGGTTCGAATACCCGTCACACCAAACATGCTCGCCCATTCAACCATGGAGGTGTTGTGATGTGATGGCCAGCCATACTAATTGTTGGTAAGATAGTACCCCAAGGGTTGGCAGTGGGTGGTGATGGCAAGTTGTCTTCCCTCTAGTCTTACACTGCAAAATTAGGAACGACTAGAACAGATAGCCTTCGAGTAGCTTTGCGCGGAATTCAAACAAAACAAATTATTTTGTTTAAGTTATTTTAACTTTAACTTTTATTGTGTTTTATAAGTTAAAACTATAGCCTAAAACAGGGTATTTTATCCAAACATTTTTTAGATATAAAGTTAAGAGAAGAAGTAATACTGTGAGCTTTGCTTATGCATTAAACTGTAAAAGTTATATCCTGTCAGGAATGCAGCTACACTGAAAGTTTATAGATGTTGTGTTCATTCCGTGAACAAATAAAAACTGAACAAACAGCTCGGAAAAAAGAATTAAAACTTGATCGGAAATTAGAGGTCACTGGTTATTCATAGAATTGCAAATTACAGTCACAAATTTATAACATTTAATTTTTACTTTGGCCTACAGATAAGTGTATCATCATCATCTGCCACTCAATTCCTTAAGGAACATTGGGCCGCAATCATTGCGATTTCGAGGTGAATCGGCACCTAGCCGTCCCTAATTTAGCAGTGTAAGACTAGAGAGAAGGCAGCTAGTCATCACCACCCACCGCCAACTCTTTGGCTACCAACGAATAGTGGGATTGACCGTCACATTATAACAACACTGAAAGGGCGAGCATGTTTAGCGCAACGGAGATGTGAACCCGCGACCCTCAGATTACGAGTCGCACGCCTTAACACGCTTGGCTATGCCGGGCCCAGCTTACTTAATAATTAAGTTGTTATATTTAAAGCTTCATGCACAATGCCTATTATATTTATACAATTTAGTTATCCCTATTGAAGAAACTTAATGCTATTTAGTAATTCTATCTATAAATAACTGGAACAGACACTGAAATAAATTAAATTAATTACTGCACATTACATAAATACATAAGATTAGCCATTATTTAATGAATATATATGTATATATATATATACAGTTTCTTTGTTTGGAATTAAGCACAGAACCACACAACGGGATATATATGCTCTACCCTCCCAGGTTGAAGCCAATTTGCTAGTAGTGGGAATCCATAGATATATATGTACTAGTGGTTTGTTTTTGAATTTCGCACAAAGCTACTCGAGGGCTATCTGTGCTAGCCGTCCCTAATTTAGCAGTGTAAGACTAGAGGGAAGGCAGCTACTCATCACCACCCACCGCCAACTCTTGGGCTACTCTTTTACTAAAGACTAGTGGGATTGACCGTTACATTATAACACACCCACGGCTGGGAGGGCAAGCATGTTTGGCGCGACGCGGATGCAAACCCGCGACCCTCAGATTACTAGTCGCACGCCTTAACGCGCTTGGCCATGCTGGTTGATGCATAGTAGGTGGCCAAAATAATTTATAAGTGTTAAAATCGACCAATGACGAAATAATTCCATCTATTGCAGACTAGATTAACAATTTTCTGTTTGCAGGGTTTATTTGTTGATAAATACATCAGAAACCTTACGTTGTAATGTATAATCTACTGACAATCTCAGATCATCAGTAATAGTTAAATTTTAATTTAATCATGTGTTATAGAAACAAGTTGTCTACAATGTCAGGTGAACTTACACAAGTTTTATATTTAGAAAATATCTATGACTATTCAAGACCATTGTTATCTACTAAGTTTTCATCTGTTTATCTATTGTTAAGCATGGAGCTACAAAATAAACTGTCTATATTCTGTCCATCACGAGTATCGAAGCCCGGTGTTTAATGTTTCAAACCTTCAGACTTGTTGAATTTGATCCAATAAAACAGTGGTTCCCAAACTTTTTCAGCTTGTTACCCAAATTAATATGCCACATTAAGCATGTTACCCCTTTCACAAAATGTTTTCAACATTGATATATATGGATAAGTTAAACTAGAGATATATTGCACTTCATTTATTTACAATTTATTTATATAATTTATTTACACTGAATTACACTTTTAATTATTGTATTTGATCATTGTGCATTTCTTATGAATACTGCCAAAGATGTCAAGAACATCAGTGGGATGGATGGAGTTGCATACTTGAAGCTAGTTTAGAAATTCTTGGCTTTATGGATGAAAGTGCCAGCCTGGCATCGTTTGCAACATTCAAGCGAGTTCTCTTTTTTGTTTTCATCCCCAGCACGGTTGAGAACCCCTTCTCGCACAGATACGTTGTTGAGAATGATACCAACAACTTCAAGGCTCTCTTGGACAGAGTTGGCGAGTCAGCTAGTTGTGAAATCCAAAAGGAATCTGCATTTTGGTTTGGAATTTGACTTTCAAGGCTTCTTTGCTCGCATTGTGATCCACTCCTCCTTTGCAGGGAAATCATCATCATGAATGGCCTCATCAGGTACAGAAAAGGAATGAATGATCCACTGAAGACGGGAAAGTAGTGCTGCATGCTTGTTTCAAGCCTCTTCAAATGGTCGCTCATCTCTTTGTTGATGGTCTGTAAAAGCGATCCAGTATCATAACTATTCTCCTCAACAAACTGGTCTAGGGTGGGAAACTGAGCGATCACTCCTTTCTCCAAGCGTCGAATCCAGAGTCTCAGTTTTCCCAGAAATCCATTCACGGTGTGATGATGGGCATCAATGACAGTCGTGTTTTGGCCCTGGAGTTGCAGATTATCGCTGTTCAGCTCCGCAAATATGTCAGCCAAGTAACAAAGTCGAGCAAGCCACTCCTTATCAGTGAACTTGGTAGCAAAAGGAGATTCTTCTTGTTTCAGAAATTCCTGAAGAGCCGTTCGGAGCTCAATGACTCGACGTACAACCTTGCCTCGTGACAACCAGCGAACATCGGTGTGGTAGAGCAGAACTTGATACTGCTCTCCAATTTCTTTGCACAGCTCCCTGAATATACGCGAATTCACATCCCTGGACTCGATGAAATTGACGATTTTTAACACATCTTCAAACACTAATTTCAGATTACCAGGCAGGCTTTTTGATCCAAGAGAGTATTGATGAATGATGCAATGATCCACAGAAATTTCTGGATTCACAGCTTGTATGAGGCCCCGTAATCCACGATTACGACCCATCATCGACGGAGTCCTAGATTAAAAAAGAAAAACTATTATAGATTGCGTCAGTTAGTCATTCTTACTTATCTTTGGCGTTATAATTATATGGTTCTAATTTAATTTAATTTATTTGGTACTTTAGTATTTCAGTACGACGGGCACGATACTTTTCTGTGAATTATGTATAAAATATTAGCTACACTACAGCTACTTGTACAATAAATAAAACTATATGACTGTATGCCATGTAATTCATTGTATTTATACTAATCTAGACTTTATATAAACATCTCTCCACACTTGTTGAATGCTGTTCCACTCCAATCCATTCGTGGTAAAGAAACTGTTGATGATATTAAAGATATCTTCTCCCTTCGTGGTTGTCAGCAGATCTTCGCATAATAGGAACTCTTCTTTGATCTTGCCCTGGTGGACGTAACGAACTAACCCAAGGAGAACAGCATAACTGGCTACGTCACACGATTCATCAAATTGCAAGGAGAATTTGCTATATGAGCTTTCCTTGATCTCTGTTGTAACTTGGGACAGAATATCTGATGCCTTGTCATCGACTCGTCGGCGGATTGTGTTGTTTGATGGAGATATGACACTCAGTTTCTTCGCTTGATCCTCCCCACATACTTTATTTACCATCTCGTATGCACAAGGCATAATCAGATTCTCTGCAATGGTGTGGCATTTTTGTAAGATGCTTCGACCGCAGCTTGAAGCTTTTGGGCTTGAATTCCAGATGAACCGAACCAGATATTCTTCAGTGCTACAGCCCGGCGCTGAAAATGAGCCTGATCCTCATTTTGAAGATTTGGATGGCACTTCTGAAAGTGAGCTGAGAGTTTTGATGGCTTCAGGCTTTCATTTGTCAACACTTTGTGACATACTACACATTGTGGCCGATCCTCTCCACCAGAAGTTAAATTCACAAAGCCATAGCGAAGAAAGGCGTAAGAGTAGGTGTGCTTTTTAGACATTTTATTGTTTAATCTGCAGAAAAAGAAAAAGAAAAACTGCATAAAAAAGTGTGAATAATTTGAACTTATTATTATTTTTTCATGGCATTCTAGATAACATTAAAAGAGCTTGTTCAGCATAGGAATGATGTAATGGTAGGTAAATACTAACTCTACTGCACAGGGCAGTACACATACATACCAGGTTTTGTCTACCTCGGCTGATGCTCACATAGAAACTGACAGTGTGAAATTGAGGCAACCTCAGGCAGTGAGTGACACGTACTGGACACGTCGATGAGTCATCAAGGTTACTGAGTGACTTGTGTTTTGAAGCATACTTTTCAAAATACTTTTAAGTTACCACACACTTATATACATATTTTTTCTTTTCTACCACTGTATATTAGTTTTTGATGTTTATTGTTATTTAGTTTAACTGCATTACATACTTAAAATAGGTGTAATTTACAACTTTACATACTAAGACTAAGTTAACATTAATCGTAATACCAGCTCTCTCAATGTTCTCTTGATTTTCAGAATTTTAACTTCTTTTCTGTCATCCCTCCATTACCCCGATAAATTGTTAAATTACCCCCAGTTTGGGAACCAGTGCAATAAAAAAACACTATAGGTGTGAAAGAAAAGCTGCAGCCAAAAAGCATTGAGTGTGTGACTCAAAGGAAGGAAATAAAAATTTGTGGCCGTTTGGTAGCTCCACTTATAGCATTGTTAGGAATTTCACAACAAATATTCATTAGTTAGTTACCCTGTGTATTTTGTTTTACCTGCCATTATGCCCCAAGTTAAACATAAAACGTTAAACTATCACTCCTGTTTATAACTCTCAGTGTGTACTCAGCAGGTTGTTTTGGCCGTATCTCACACTACAGTGTTATTAAGTCTCAGTGTGTACTCAACAGGTTGTTTTGATCGTGTGTCACACTACAGTGTGTCAATATTCTCTTTATGCTGAACTTTTTCAAACAAAACAACTGCTTTCAAAAAATATTATTTTTCAATGGCAATTTATAATTTTATTGTGTATTTAGTATTTTGTTATTCTGTTATATGAATGTGTGATGTTTATTCTTCGAAAATGGATGTTTTATATTTGGTCAGTAGATAGTTGTAGCGATAACATAAGGTTTTCTCGAACGTGAATATAATGCTTTACCCTTACCTTGTTTAAGAAAGTTATAGAAATTCCAGAAAGACATTGTTTGAATATATATATATCCAAGAATTAATTGTAATCGAAAAACGTCGAGAGAGTTTAGTGAACTGAGGGAGAGTTTTTTTTCCAAAATGAATTGTAGTGTTGAGGTGCAGTTAGGTTTAGTTTAGCTGCTGTTTTAGTGTCAAAGCTCAATATAGGAATAAGTGTTCAGAATTACTTTGATGTTATTAAGTTACATAACTTGGTAAGAAAATAAATACTAGAATTATATCGAAATGAATAATATGTTTTAAAAATGTAGAAATAGAGAGGGATGATTATTTTCTCTTTGGTTAGTTTTACGAGTGCAGTAACTGACTAAATTATTAAATATAAGTATGTTTGTGAGTACCTGATCTTTCAAACCACCAAAAATGTAGTTGAATTAGACATAAAGAGCAGAATTAGTATTCAATGAATGTTACAGGACATGGATTCATGTAGAAATTGTTTGTATCTTAAACTTTTTCAACGACAGTTTTTTTAGTCTTTAATTCAATCTTTTCACACCATCTGAAGAGCAGTAATACCATCTGGTTGCTCCCTAGTGGTACAACGGCATGTCTGCAGACTCACACCGCTAGATACCCGTGGTAGGCAGAGCACAGACAACCTATTGTGTAGCTTTGTGTTTAGTTCCAAACAAACTGTCTGGTTATGACACCAGCAGTGGATTCATGGAATAAGTTATTTTGAATCGTCAGACTTGAAAATAAAATGCTGTATATTTTTGCCAACCATCTTCATCTTCGTTTTTAAACTTCGGTTTCCCTTAATTAATTTAGGAAAAAAAAAGAGAAAATAAAGTAACAGAACAAATATTGACAATGTCAGTTTTATTTGTTTATTAGAAATGTACGTTCATGTAGATGAAAGACTGCTTATGAAATATGAAAAGGAAAGAAGTGTGAAAACAAATTCATCATGTGTTTTTCTAAAGTATTGATAAAATTGTAAGATGTAACTGGATGATTTTAGAAATCTTAAAATATTTTTCAATTGATACAAAAACAAAAGTATTAATTTGCAAGCCTTCGTGTTTTAATTACCACGTACTATCGTATTAACTGACAAATGTTTATCTTATTTTAATAAAAACTGCGTATGTGTGTTTTTTTACAGAAAAGCCACATCGAGCTAGCTGCTGTGTCGGCTAAGGGGAAATTTATTCATGATTTTAGCTTTGTAAATCCGTAGGCGTATTGCTGTTCTAGCAGGTGACTAATTAAAAAATAAAGATGTTTTTCTTATAGCAAAGCCACAGAAGGCTATCTGCTCAGCCCACCGAGGGGAATTGAACCCCTGATTTTAGCGTTGTAAATCCGGAGACATACCGCTGTACTAGCGGGGGGCAAAAAAAAAGGATGACCTTATTATCTTTCATATATATATATAACTGATTAATGTTTCTAATTACTGACTAGCTACTCCAAGTTCTAACTACCTTACTACTGTGACTAAACATTAACAGCAATTATCTTCAGTACTTCAGGTTATAATTATGTAGCGCTGTTTCTGGGCTTGTCAAGATTACTGTTCAATGAAAGAGTTTGTTTTCGAATTTCATGCAAACCTACACAAGGGCAATATGTGCTTACTTACTGCCCCAATTTTTGCAGTGTAAGACTAGAGGGAAAGGCAGCTACTCATTACCATTCACTGCCAACACTTGGATTACTCTTTTACCAACGAATAGTGGGATTGACCGTTACATTATAACGCCCCCACGGCTGAAATGGCGAACATGTCTGGTGTGACGAGAATTCGAACCCGTCACCCTCAGATTAAGAGTGGAGTGCCTTAACCACCTGGCCATAATGAAGGAGATGCAAATCTTTAACATTAGGGTTGTGTAGAAATATGGCAGATAGGTATTTATTAGAACATGTTAATTTATCGTGATAGTAATTTTTAGTGTTTATTTGGAATGTAAGTGTTACAGTTACAATGTGTGTTTGTGATTACATGGAATTTGAATAAATCCATCATTGGAATTAATAATGTAATTGTCTTTAGACGTTATATTAGGCCTACTATGTTCCTAACGCTATATTTTAATTGTTGTAATGAATGGTCTGTATGTACGATATTCAAACCTATACAGAGATCTTTGTATCTCAGTTGGCTTGAACAGCCCTGCATTGAGAGAAAAATGGATATAGTGGTTATATTGTGATTGAATTACATTTGTTATACACTATTCTAGCTCTTGAAAATCTGGTAGGGACTGGATTAGGAGTGTTGTGTTAAAATTATAACTGGCCTAACATGATGTTGTATGTCAAATCAATTATATCATGGTTCACCAGCTTCTAAAGGCGTTCACACCATGACGTTGTTAAAAGTGTAGACTCATGTTAAAGGTTGTAGCTGTTTCTATGGGCAAGCTCACATTTATATCAAAAAGGGTATATGATTTAGAAGTCTGAAGTTAAAATAAAAAAGTGTTCTAATAAACAAACGTTAAAACGTAACTCAAACTCTTTGTTAGCTGTATAATTCATGTGAATAGATTTAGAAGTATATTGAGGAGCTAGGGTTCTTTTTTGCTATTCGTTTTTTGTAATAAATCAGTAAACGTTTTTTACTTTTGATTTAGGTAACTAAAATGTTCAGTTGAGATTGAGATCAAACAAAGAATCAAACCCCGCTGGTACAAAAATATATATTGTGCACTTGTTTCAAAATATATTTTTGATTTTCTTAAAACTTAAAAATAACGTTCGTTTTCAAAAGTACCAGATTTTAGTTATTGTCTTACATATTTGACTTTCATCTTTATGCTTACAGCCACTTTTTTTACCAGCCAGTTTCAGTACACGTATTTCATATACATCCCTGCCAAGTTTTTAAATTTTGTAAGGCTAATTTAACTTGAATATAAATTTATAATGAAAAGAGTTGCTTGTGTGTCTGCGTCTTTATGGTTACAGGGTCATACGCGTTAAACAAAAACATATCAATATTTGAGTTAATTTCACTAACTACTGTTTTATGAGCCGATATCAATGATTTTTTACCATTCTTACGCTTGCTATTGTAATAGAGGAAAACATAAAACAAGCAAATTTGATGCGATATGTGGGGTATACTTTTTTTGAGATATGACGAAATAAAAAAATCGAGGGCTTCAATGAAAATTCACGGTTTTCTTTTGACATATATCACATAACATTTAATTAGACCAGTTTCATTATTATTAAACTTACATGACGTATTTAAAGTGTGGCTTTCTTTACATTCAAATTCTAAAAGGAAGTTGATACGGAAACCATTCGCAGTTATATCGAAAATGATACCCAAAAACCTTCCACAGGTAATTCTTGACTTTACAAGTAATTGATACTTTTATGTTGTTTTTTAAACCTTCATTAAGAAAAAATAATTATTGTCAGATATTGTTTCTCCTCTGAAGTAGTTTCGATGAAGGTAGAAGTGATTTTTAGCAATAATATACCTATAAACCTTAAATAAAGAGCTCAGGGCATACTTGTAAATTTAAAAGTAATGATGCTAGTAGTTTTGCTATAAGGATAGTAGACCATAAAGCATTGATATGCATTCATGCGCAGTGCTGGTAGTAATTCTGTCTATAAAGTATATGAACACTGAACAAGTCTACACATCGTTTATCGTATAGGAATTTATAGGTGTATTGAATTGAGTAGGTATCTCCAGTGGACGATGGCGGAAAACGCAGTGGTGTTAGAATGTATGATGAATGGAGAAGCTCACATTTCAACGGAGCATGATACTCTTGAAAGTTTTCTTTTCACGTCAGAATCTGTTGGAGAAGGGCATCCTGGTAATAACAAAAAAAATAAGTTGTCTTGTTATGTACGATTCTAAAATTATGACATTTTGAAATACTAAGTTCGAATTTCCGTAACCCTAACAGTATTAATGCCAGTAATACTAATAGCAATTTAATTATAAACATGAACCGGATAGAAATTATTGCAGAATTTCAGTTCGAAGTCTAAAGTACTTTGGATTTTAGTCATAAAACAACAACAACAAAAAACAGAGACAGTTTGTGCAGAGCAAACATTTGGTAGTGTACGAAATATTTTATAAGAACCAGACAAGTAAGTAATAACCAGAGTTTACATAAAAAAACCCCACAAAAACAAGACTTGACATGAATCGCCGGTTTCAGCTTGCTACATTTTGGTTTAAAATTATTTTACTTTTAGGCGTAAGTGTTACAAGGATGTTAAATAATGTAAAGTATTATAGTAAACAACTTTGTAATTTAGACTTGTATTATTTTAGCTTAATTTAATTTTTAATTAAAACCAAAAAATTGGGTTTTATTTACATCCAGCAGTTGCACTACTCATTCAGTAATACTGTGTTGGAGCATGTTTTATTATGGTTGATAACATTATAAATCTAATTATATATTTGGAAGGATATCTAACTGTACAGAAGTAGAAACAATCATAATTTTCATGTAATATAACTAAGTTGTAGTTTACATGAAAGTTATAATTAATAAACTTTTTTTTTTTTTTGTCTAAACCGTGTTGGTTCAGCATGGCCAAGTGGTTAATGCACTTAATTCCTAATCTGAGGGTTCCAGGTTTGAGTCCCCATCACACCAACCATGCTCGCCTTTTCAGTCATGAAAGAATTATAATGTGATGATCAATCCCACTTTTCATTGGTAAAAGAATAGCTCAAGAGTTGGCAGTGGGTGGTGATGACTAATTGCCTTCCCTCTAGTCTTACGCTGCTAAATTAGGGATGGCTAGCACAGATAGTCCTTGAATAGCTTTGTGTGAAATTCTAAGTAAACAAATAATAAACAAACTAAACAATGTCAAGCCCTTCCCAGTTTCTATTCTAATTGTATGTAAATCTTAAGTCGTATGACCAAAATATATTTTCAAAATATTGTTTTTTAAAATTCTTAGTTTATATATATTTTGTTTGTGTCATAATTATTGTTTTTGCTGATTATTTTTGTTTATAGTAGAAAAATATGTCTTTACAATGATTTCACTGGAATGAGTATATTATAAAAGTTTAAAGAAAGTAAATTAAAACATTTTACTGTAGCTATTTAGAAATACTTATTCAGCCAGACATTAATTTTATCTTGTGATTAGTTTGATTCAACACCATCCAACTGATACAGACTTGCTTACTATGATGTTCTTGAATACTTTACTGACCAGTTGAGGGTTATAATTTCTAGTTAATTTGGTTATTACAAGCCTAGATAAATCAAGAATTATCTGAACAATATCTTTCATATTTGTCTAGTAAATATATTTTAAAACTGTACAGTATCTCAATATTAAACTATTTTTCATTGTAATAATCAGTTTCTTGTACCAGAATATTTAATATATATATATTCTATTTAGTCTAATATATAAAAGCTTACAAATATTGTTAAGTTTAAATTTTGGGTATTAAACAAATAAGAATTGATATTGTGTATATCAATTTCAAAATGATAAATGTCTTTTACCAGTTTCATCAGCATTTTAAATGTTCCCTTGTATTTTTTACATGAAATGACATTAAAAGTATTCCTGTTCCTAATCATGCTATAGGAAAATGGAATCATGTGAAACGTAATCCATTGGTGACAAGTGGAAATAATGATACATTTAAAAATAACAACTGCCAGGATGACATAAGGTCTTCCTCACGGTCTTAATGAAGATTAAAGATCAGATATGTAATCTATTCTTCATATTTCTGATATGTAAATAAACAATGGACTGGTGCCTGAAAATTTATCAGTTGTGAATATTACCCTCCATTATTTTCTTTTGTTTAAAAATAGGGAGTGAGTAATGTTGCCTCCGAAGTTGTATTCAAACTAGTCATATTTCTGTATTGGGAGCAAAGTTAAAAGTCATTTGGAAGCTTTAAAAAAATCATTCAGTGAAATATGATTTTATAAAAGAAAGCTAACATGGATTTGGTAAAGGAAAATCTAATCATACTAATCTCTTCTTTGTTTTGAAGATTTTCAAAAATTTTATGTTAAGATGCCACTCAGAAGTATAGCTAAGAAAATCATGTTAGTAAGGTTTGGGAAAAGACAAGTTAATGGTCTATGGATTGGTTGTGTGAGGAAAAGAAAAATCTCATTATTAATGGAATCCAGTCAGGCTGGGCTCTTGTTACTGATGTAGTAGCTAAGAGCCTTTGCTTTTTCTTACTTACATTACTAATATTGATAGAGGGGAACATTAAGTAAATTATTAGTTTTCTTATTACATTAAACTTTCTTGTTTTTTTGGAGTACTGAGAATGACATTTTGGTTGATAAGTAGCTTTAGTCTTGTCCATAGTTTTGGTCTCCTTATGAAAATCTCCTGTTGAGTTATTGGAAAGCATTTGGAGGAAGGCTACTTGGATAGTTTCAGGTGTGGGTTATTTTGTATGAATAGGTTAAGATCTCTTAACACATTAAGACTTGAAAAGGTAAGCTAGGCTTTAGTTAAAACCTTTTTAAGCAGTGATTAGCTTGTGTAATGAGTTATCATTAATTGGCATTAGTGAACAACAACTTTCCAAGAGTTTAAAAGTAAAATCGTTGATTTTCTGAAAACTAAAGGTAGGTTTAAATTTTTACTTTTCAGTTGGGGGTGTGAAAGAAATTCATGAGAGATCAAGGGTTCTCTTGTTATTTTTATGTTATACAAAAAGTATAATTTGTTTGAAAGCCAATTATGAACGTCATATTGTCAGAAAAACTTAAGTGTCAAATGTACAAAACATGGAATTTGTATTAAATTCAAAAATCTAGAACTGAAAATTTTTACAGAATTAACCTTAACCTTAGCTTCACAGTTGAGAAGAAACGTGAAAGCAGGTGTTTTTAATTTAATAAATACTTTTACTTGTATTTGATATTTTTAGTTTCTAAAACGAAGTATATGCTGATTCAAGACAAAAATCTGATGTGGGCATGAGGAGGAGGGGGTTAGAAATATTGTTTCAGTTTTACTGAATTACATACTTGTTTGCATGTGTATTTTTAGATTATCTTGTCAGACCTGAGCAGTTGCCATGTAACAGATAATTGTAGAAAATGTAATTTTACATATCAATATACAAACTATTAACTTTTATAAGATTATTAAATAATCTGAAAGACAAGTTAATTGGTCTGTAGAATGGTTGGGTGAGTTATTAACAAATTGTTAATACACACACTTGTTTCAAAATGGCATGTAATGTGCTGATGTGGTACAGCTGTGTCATACATAGCTTGTGGAATATTTTTGAATGTTGAATTTTGAGTTACAGTGATCATTATGTAAAAATTTTGAAATTTAAGTAAAGATAAAACAACTTCTATAAGATTTTTTAGAGTATTGCTGTTCCTTCAATCATTCATCTAAATACAAGCTTGTTTTACAAGTCATATGGGGAAAGAGAGTTTACACTTAAAAGCTTTGCAATGAAAATCTGGTTTATAGATATAAACATACAACTCAGTATGTATAATTTTGTCAATACATAAACGTTAACTTCTTGAAAACAGATTTGCATGGAAGTCATACTGGTACTGATTTTTAATGTTCAGATGTTTAGGAGCTTCCTGAAAATTGATTGCATGCAAATATATTCTTCAAAAAAAGAAACACAAAAGGCAAAATTTGAGACATTGTTAACAAGTTTATTCCAGATAGTTCTGTATGACATGTGTGAAACCTTGCACATTCACTGCTGAACATCCAAAGTCTGCAAAGGCAAAGTTCATGCTCAGTAGTTGAAATTTAATGTCACTCAACGTCAATAACGAGTATGCTCCCCGTGAGCATCAATAACTGCTTGGCATCTCTTGCCCATGAAAGCAATGATATGACAAATCACATCCTGTGGAATGGCTGTCCACTCAGCCTGCAAAGCTGCTGCAAGCTGAGGTAGAGTCTGCAGTTGAGGTTGTGGCCGTCGCAGATGTCGGTCCAACTCGTCCCAAAGATGTTCGATGGGGTATAAATCTGGTAATCTGGAGGGCCAGGGAAGAACGTTGATGTTGTGGTGTCTCATGAAGATAGTGGTGAGTTGGGCTGTGTGAGGACGGGTGTTGTCATGTTGAAAAACGTTGTTCACCATGATGGGTTGCACATGGGGCCTAAAATCTCATCGATGGTTGCGTACGATCTCGTAGGAAATTCTATGCAGCACTGGTATGATTGAGGCAGTAGACGTCGCAGTGGTGGTCCTATCCTGAAGGTGACTTAATCGAATGTAGCGATCTTGACCGGGCATGGTCACATGAGGTCTGCCACATTGTGGATGGTCACGAGTTGATCCATGATGTTGGTGACGATTCCATAGCCTTGTGATGGTGCTTGGGTGGACATTCACAGCTCTGGCAACATCTAATCGAGATTTGCCTGCTTCCAAGCGACCAGTGGTGTTGTTGTATTGTGCTTCAGTCAGTGTTGGCGTAACTGTATTGCATGTCGGTGGCTTAACACTGAGCAATGGAAACCGAGAACTTGTCACTTTTATAGGGATTTTGCACATGTTACACTTGCAGATCTTTCAAACAAATTTGTTGGACACAAATGCGTTTGGCGAAAAATCCGATGGTTTCCTCCGTTTTCAAAGTGCACAACTTTTATTGTCATTTTGGTCTGACATTCTGTACCTTAACAAATGTAACATCACATACTCTGAGCTTGTAATGTTATTACATATATTTCTCTTTAAAATAACAAAAATATGCCTTTTGCATTTCTGTTTTTGAAGAGTATATTTACAATGAATTTATTGTGATAAACATTCAACAAGACTTATAAGTGTGAGTTAACAGGAGCATCAAACAAATAATGAGTAATGGCAACTGATGATTATTTTGTTAAACAGTTCACTTCTGGTATTTAAATGCTGCATTGTCCCTTTCTTATACATCAATGTCACATTTCTTAAGTTAAAATTATGGATAAATTATTCATCAATAAACACATTGCAGAAACAATACCACTTTACATCACATACTGTAGTTTGGTATTTCAAACACAGCCAAGATGATTGCACAAAATTTGAGAAAGAAATGTAAGGTGTGAATAATGAAAGATGTGTATACAATGTGGATGTACTCGCACATGTGCACAATTTTAGGACGTGTAATGATTATGTGATAAAAGATGCTTGTGTCCGAAGGAAGAATAATGTAATTCCTCATGGTACAATATGATAATTTTGTTTTTGGAATGTAATGTAGACTACATATAAGTGAAAACAAACTAGCTCAACACGTTATTCAAGTTCACAATTGTTTTTTAGCTCTATACTACAGGTCGCTAAATTTATGGAAACAGTTATTAAAGTTATTAACTATTTTATGTATTTTAATAAATCCAGTTACTGCTCAGAAATTGCTGTGATAAAGGAAGTATCAAATATTAAAGCTAGAAAGTTAGTAAGAATAAAAGATATAAAAATGTATGTGTATTGTTTTTCTTTCTCTCACAAACTTGTTGGATCTGATGATGAAATATCTGTGTAGCATTATGCATCACACAGAAATTCTGTTTCAAAAGAAATTCTAATGTTATTACTAATATCAATACATGTCAACAAATAGCTTAGATTTACTAATTTAGCAGTGTTACCAGTATATGAGAAATATAACTCTATCAATAACTTTTAAAAATGGGTTAATCATATTTAAACACATTTTGAATTCATCTTGGTTTTTACACCAATCTACTTAATTCAGTCATAACTGATGTGATTAATTTTAATGATGTTAGATGTCAATATAATCAAATCTTTTAGTGATTTGCTAAAAATTTTATTTTGTGTATCATCTGAATGTTTTGATATTGTTAACAAGAAAAATTAATAAATCAAAGGAAGGTATTTTTTACAAGTGTTGTTCTTGTGGTAACATATTTTTCATTTTTTTTATTGTTGTACTTGGCTGTTTTCAGTTTTGAGTGAGATATATACAGGTTTAAGGAGAAAATATAATATTTATATAGGTGGGATAGGGGTTCATATGTTTTGCAGGCTAATTCTTCAATCTTTTTCTGGTCTGTTCAGTTACTTCTGATTGATAATAATGAATTGGGATGAACAATACTGTAACTAAGAACTTTAGAAGAAGTAAGATGAAATGTATTTTTATTGTTAAATCAATATTATATATCTTATAATATTAGTATGTATGTCAGTGATTGAAAATGTTGGTTGGGTTGTACATTGCAAAATTGTATCATTGAGTTGGTCTTGCTGATTTTAATTCTGTTGCACTAAATCATAATCAAATGATGATAAATCATCATAAAATTAATTTATTCTTTATCTACTGGTACTCTTAAAGGTAAGTTGATTGGTAAAAACTTGGTTGGAAATGTTAATTACAAGTATTGTTCTTTTTCTATCAGCCTTAAATATATTTAGAATAGGAAAATGATGCACTGTAATTCAGCTTTTGTAGAAAGTTAAATAATGAAATTTGAATTGCATTTGTGCATGGTTTTTGATTTTTTACAGACAAGATGTGTGACCAAATTAGTGATGCTATACTGGATGCACACTTAACTGAGGATCCAGATGCTAAAGTAGCTTGTGGTAAGAGAGGCTTATTATTATACCTAACTACATAATAGAGCTGGGTGGTTGATATATTATCTGTGAATATTGATTAGTGCTACATAAGATGATAATTTTAATGAAAATCAAAATTAAGTCTTGATTTCACGAGAACAGTCAACTAATAAAAATTGCTGTTCCAAATTGTTACTATTTGCAATTATTCCAATTATTGTAGTCTCATCAGAATATAAGAACAGTTGAATGTGTCAGATTTAATGAGACTGATTGTTAATTATTTTGCAAATCTCAGTAATCATTCTGCTATAATATGGGAATATTCTGTTCTGTTTTTGTTTCTTTGAAAAAAAAAATTGATATGTTTTATGTCTGTGTGTAGTATCTTTGCATTAAAATATTAAGGTATAAGGAACAGTAATATTGTATTGTCAGTGTTTTATTACAGATATATTTTCTGGAAAAAAATATATTTTAATAGATGGTGGTAGTGATAGATATAATGTTTATAGTTTTAATATTATTTTGTGAGGACAGAAAAATGTGTTTCATATGAAGAACTTTTAGTGGTATTTATTGTAATTATTTCATCACACTTGAACGAATGTATCCTTATATGCAAAAACGACTCGTTTGGGTTGAGAAAATATTTCAAATAGAAGAACGAACAACGTTTTGACCTTCTTCGGTCATCGTCAGGCTCACAAAGAAGGAGGTAACTGACCGGAAGCTGACCACATGTTTGGAAGGGGTTGTGTAACTGAGTGTCGTTACCTGACGATGACCGAAGAAGGTCGAAACGTTGTTCGCTCTTCTATTTGAAATATTGTCTCAACCCAAACAACCCGTTTTTGCATATAAAATTCTTAACAAGTGGGTTTCTCAACATCACTGAATATATCCTTACTTGGGGGATAATATGCATCACAAGTAAAAGAGTATTATAGAAATTAGTTGTTTTTCTGTTCACTTAAAATAAAAGAAAAACTTCATCATAGTTTAAATTTATTTATTTAAAAACATATTTTTTATTTTGGTTGGGTTAATTTCTGCACATTTTGAATGGAATCATTAGTTTTGTGAAATTCCTGGATTTTGAGTAAAATACAATAATCAGAGTTAGTTCTCTTGTACAATAATTTTGGACAAGATAGTGCTGAGTTGACCTAATAACTTGAATACAAATTAATTTGATCTATTTTAAGTGAATTGATGTTCCTGATTGTTGGTTGTCATGGTATGATGTAACTGTATATATCTGTGATTCAAATGTACAGTGAAAGTAACAATTATAGTTTTGATTTTTTCTGTCTTAAGGCTTGTAAAAATTTTACTTTATCAGATTGTAATTTATTTGAATTATAATATTGCATATTGACAGAAAAAGGTTCGTGGAACAAATTGAGGTAAGCTAAGATAAATCATTTTCTATTTTCTATGTTGAGTTTTGTTTTGCCAACATGGTTGCTGTTTTAGATATCACTGGCCTAAATAATGCTTTAATGGATGAAGGAAATCTCAGAAAAGAAACTTAAACAAAAACATGAATATAAAGAAGGTGTAGAAGTAATTGAATTAATTTTTATGATTGTAAATGTTTAAAAAATCTGGTTTTGTTATAATTTTGATACAGTAAAAGCATTATTATTAACCTATGGAACTACATGCTATTTTTTCATATATTTTTCTTAACCAAAGCACAGATAAAATTTGTGAATTCTTACAAATATCACATATAAAATTTGATATTTTATTTAGTGCAGTTGCATAATCTGGAGAAAGCTATAAAACTTCAAATAATTTTTCCACAATGGTATAATGCAAACCATTAAACTACTGCATTAAATTTATGCACCCAGATGTGATAGAGTGAACTGTTTTATTTAATGAAAGCTACAGAGGCTGGTAGGGATTACTTTTATTATGTTTCAGTGTTGTTCCCCACATAAATTTTACACTAAAGCATTTGCTTGATATTAGTATACAGAAAATTAATATTTAGGTGTAGAAATAAGATGTAATAAAATGTCAGGTTCTAAAAATATTTCATGGAGGGTTGACAATAATCCACTAGGCAGTGATCATTTTCCTATACTTTTGAGAGATACTGATTGTGGTCGATGCCACCCTACCCACTTGCCCCGGTGGAAGCTGGATCAGGCAGACTGGTTCATTTTCACTGCTCTTGCAGAACTTGATCCTGCCACCATGAATCAGCCATCACTAGACGACTGTGTGGCAGTGGTAACTGGCTGTATTATACAAGTAGCTGCTCAGTGTATTCCTAAAACCTGGACATGTTTTCCACGATATCCTCGTCCATAGTGGAATCCTGCTTGCCACTTAGCAAGGAAGGTTCAAAAATGGGCCTGGGATACTTTTCATAGATATCCCACACTTTCAAACAGCGTAGCTTTCCAATGGGCCTGTGCAGGTGCTAGGTGGGTAAGACATCAAAGCCAGAAGGAAACTTGGATTAAGTTCACAACTAGCATATCTTCTACCACCAGTTCCAAGGTCATATGGGACAGGATTCGAAGGGTCAGTGGGCACTACAATTCTGTCCCCCTTTCGATCTTGCACTCTGATGGTCAGGAGGTGGCTGATGTTCGGAGCATTGCTGATACTCCAGGTGAAAGCTTTTGCCAGGTATCTAGCACTTCTGCTTGTTTCTCCACCTTCTTGGTCATCAAGACCCGGTCAGAGTGTTTACTTCTTTCCTTTTGAATTGACTGTCTCTTTGACTATAATTGTCACTTTACACTGGTGGAACTGAAAATGGCCCTTCATCGGTCTGGCAGTACATCTGTTGGACCTGATGATGTACACTATGACATGCTGCACCATCTATCTCCTGCTTTTCTTGATGTCCTTCTAATTGTCTTTAACTGGATCTGGCAGGAGAATGTTTTTCTTATGTCTGGCACCAGGCTATTATTTTACCTTTCTTTAAGCCAGGAAAAGATCCAAAGATTACTTCAAACTAACATCCAATTGCTTTGATGAGCTGTCTCTATAAGACCGTAGAAAGGATGGTTAATGCTCATCTTGTTTAGTTCCTCGAATCAAACAACCTCCTCTCGCTCACCCAGTGTGGGTTCCAACAACAGCACTCCACCACAGACCACCTAATTTGACTTGAAGCATCAATCAGAGAAGCCTTTCTCAAATGCCAACATCTTGTGTCAATATTTTTTGACATTGAGAAGGCTTATGACAGAACATGGGGATATGGCATTTTGTGAGACCTCCATAAACTTAGGTTACGTGGCCATTTACCCATGTTTATTAAAAAATTTTTAATGGACAGGAGATTCCAAGTTCGTGTGGGTTTGACACTTTCCCTTTCTTTTGTACAGGAACTTGGAGACCTTCAGGGCTATGTTTTGAATGTCACACTTTTCAGTATAAAAATAAATACCATTACTGAACAATTCCTTCTCACTGTTGCGAATGGGCGGTATGTTAACGACTTTCAAATCTCGTGTCAGTCGTTGAACATGGGATATTTTGAGCTGCAACTAAAAACTGCCCTCAATCATGTACTGAAGTGGACTATGGCGAATAGTTTTAATTTTTCTCTCTCTAAAACTGTTTGCATACACTTTTGCTGCCAATGAGGTATTCACCCTGATCCTGAACTTCATATCGGTGAAGTTTTGCTGCCAGTGGTCCCTGAGACTAAGTTTTTGGGGCTTATCTTTCACTGTAAGCTGACCTATATACCACACTTAAAGCAGCTACAGGTCAAATGTACAAGAGCACTGAACATCCTCCGTGTCCTCTCTACTGACAGTTGGGGAGCAGATTGATGTTCTATGTTAAAGGTATATCATGCTCTTATTCGATCAGAACTCGACTATGGATCAATGGTCTATGGCTCTGCCAGACCCTCGGCCTTAAAGATGCTAGACCCCATTCATCACCAAGATCTTCGAGCTCTGCACTGGGGCTTTCTGCACCTCTCCGGTTCAAAGCTTATATGTTGAATCTCATGAACCTTCTCTACACCTTTGCTGTTTGCAACTATCTTTACTATATTTTTTGAAACTTTGTTCCTTACCAACCCATCCCACCTGTGAATGAGTTTTCCTTCCTCAGTGGGCCATACTTTTCAGAACAGATGATCTGCCATTGCTCCTTTTGGCCTTCCCATTCAGGTGCAGTTGGATGAATTGGGTCTGTCCTTGGATAACATTGCAGATTCCACAAGTCAGTCCATCCCACCATGGCATATTACAGCCCCCAAATGTGACCTTTCTTTCAGTCATCTGAAAAAGGCAGATTCTCCAGATTGGAAGTATCATCTTTTATTTACTGAACATCTTTCATAGAATCATTCCATTCCAATTTATACAGATGGTTCCATATCAGGTAATTAAGTGGGCTCTGCTCTGGTTTGCTGTGGTTCGGTATTTGCACGCAGAATCCCCTCTACAGCTTCTGTGTTCACTGGTGAACTGTGAGCCATATCTCTTGCCCTGAATCATATTGAAGCTTAGCAGTACTCCAACTGCACTATTTATACTGACTCTCTTAGTTCTCTACTGGCTTTGGAATTGCTACACGTTATCTCACACCCTGTTCTCGCTGATGTTCAAAACCGACTGGCCCATTTCTCATTAACTGCTACTTCTATCCAGTTTATCTGGATACCAGGCCATGTTGGTATTCTCGGGAATGAGCTTGCAGACACGACAGCTAAATCTCTCTGCTCTGGTACTATCACCACTGTGCCTGTTCCATACATGAACTATGATCCTGTATTCAAGGCTCAGCTCCATGTCAGCTGGCAGTCCACTTGGAGTGAGCAACGTGACAACAAGTTTTTCCAAAGAAAACCCTTTGTTGGGCTTTGGCCATCTAGCTTCCATAAGGTATGGAAGGAGGAAGTTGTTCTAACTAGACTATGCATTGGTCACAGTTTTTTAACTCATTGTTTTCTTTTATCTGGAACTGTTGCACCAGTGTGTAGTTTGTGTAACACTCAAATCGCATATTACTTTCTTGCCATTGTTACGACTCTCAAGGACGGCACTATTTTAAACATGTTTTTTCCCGGATTAATCTGTCACATTGGACAGTGTTATTGGTGATGGTGACACTGTCCACCTTCATGAAGTTTTTAGTTTTGTTATGGCCATTAATCTTTTTAATCTCATTTTAGTGTTGGATATTTATTCATTACACCTTTTTAATTGTGATTCCCTTTTCAAAGTTTCAATTTCTCTAGTTCAATTTGAAATTGGAAAATAGCCAGAACATTAAATAACTCGACACCAGGACTGGAAAGGCAAACTTCAGGTGACAAATGCTACTCTTTGAACTATCTGTTTCAACTACCCTTTAGTCATCCTGGCAAGTTATTTCAATTTTGCTACATGTCTTTTAAACTTTTATTACTTTACCCTTTGGTACTGGCCATAATGACACATAACCTAGAACAAGGACTGGAAAGACCAACTTCAGGTGACTGATGGTGGTTCTAGTACTTGTTTGTTAGTCTTCCTGGCAGGTTATGATCATTATCATTCTGCTACACAAAGTCCTTTACAACTTTATAGACTGGGTGTCAATGTTGGTTTTATGCAATTTTTTGTTTCTAATTGGTGTTTTGTTTTTACCTTCGTTTACTTTTACAAATTTTACTACATTTACTTTACTTTTACCTTTTTACTGGGCATTTGGCTACTCATTATTACAATTTTGATTTGTCTTTTAAAACTTCTATTATTTTGCATTTTGATAATGACTGCTATGACACATAACCTGGAACCAGGACTGAAAAGGCCAACTTCCAGTGACTGATGGTGGTTCTTGAACCTACCTGTTAGTCTTCCTGGTGGGTTATGATCATTACCATTTTGCTGTAGAAAGTACTTTACAACTTCTTTTACTCTGCTTTCTCTCTTAACATTGTCAACTAGGTGTCAACATTGGTTTTATGCTTTTTCTGTTTTTCACTGATGTTTTGTTTTACCTTCATTTTCTTTTGTGTATTTTACTACATTTAATTTGTTTTTACCTTTTTAACTGGGCATTTGGCACAAATAGCCTAGCTGCTTTGTGCCGTAAAACACTAAATCAATCAGTCTAAAAATATTTTGTGTTTGAAAAGTATCAACAGTATTTCATGACATAAAATATATTTATGGTTAAAGATCATCATGACAGACCATAAGAAGAAGAAAAACTGCAAAATCAAACTTCATAAAATATATAACTTTAAAAGTTAAGTATGATTTAGATTAATAATAAATATTATATTGTTTTTTGCTGATAGCTTGTAAATTGAGTATGATGATGTATGTGTTTTTATTGCTTTTTCTCCTTTTTTAGAAACTGCTTCCAAAACTGGTATGATTATGGTGTTTGGAGAAATTACTTCAAAGGCTAACATTAATTATCATGAAGTTGTAAGAGAAACTGTGAAAAAGATTGGTTATGATTCCAGTTCAAAAGGTAAATAGAATCTGAGAATGCCTTTTAACATTTTCAGCACTTAAATTATATACAGTGTGAATTGTGCTTCACATGTAGTTATTTCATCAGCGAAGTACTGGTCTTGAATTTAAAATACAAGACTATTGACAAAACTACATGTGCAATATTCGGATACATTGATTTTGTTCAGTTAACTAGAAGTATTTGGAAAGTGCATTTCCTGAAAATATCCTCCATAGAATAATTTCAACATTGACAGGAAATGAAGACAAATAACAATATTGAATAAATAAAAGATTGTCTTGATTCATAGGCAGTGAAATAGAAAATCTACTTGCTGGATTCTGTTTTGCATAGTGATCTACTGACTGCAGAAGGGCTAAAGAATTTTTATTTATGTGAGGAAATCTCCATTTATTGGGTAGTTTCAATATTCTGTATTAAGATTGCAACTGAATGTTGAGATAAGAGAGGAATTGCAGAGCATGCTTATATGATAATGAATACTGAATTGAGCAAAATATGTGTTTACACAGGACAGGACCATAGGAAGGATCTTGAAATATACTGTTAATCAGACCAGAGTCCTTATGTGTTGTTCTACAATCCTTAGATTATCTATGTCTGTGATCTTCCTATTAAATGTGTTTAAGAAAGATAAATTCTCATCTTATACAGTTTTTGGAATGAATATTATACTACTTTAAGAAAGTATGATGAAGATTCTAGGCTAAGCAAATACAATTCTATGTAACAAATGCTGTAGTTTTGTAATGTTTATCTATTGTATATGATAATAAGAACAAAAATAGTAACTGGATGGTCACTCAGTCTACTCTCTGCTACAAAGCCTTGATCATGTTTGGCTGTCAAAAATTATGAAAATGTATCCATGTGTCTGCCATCTTCAATGAACATGGACGATTTTTTACATGACAAGGATGAATAATACTCTACATACATTCCTTAAGTTTAATCTAAATCCATTCATTTTTGACTGATTATAGAACAAATATAGTGTAAAGAATCTGTTCCTATGTTAACTGAGGGAATTTTTGGATTTTCACATTCTTTATCATCCAAAAACTAAAAAACTTCTTAGTTAGGTCATAGTTAAAGTGCATACCATCATTCTTCCAAACTCATTCATCTGTTTTTGAGATATCCTACTGACAAAAACACACAACACACAGAGGGGTTAAAACATGACCTCTGTTCTCCTTTGGTGGTGGAGGTAATTACACTTAACTTAAAGGTTCTGACATCCAGTTACAAATCAAACTTCAAATAAAATAAATTTCATTGTAGAAATTAAAATGAACTAAATATTCAAGACAGTGAAATAGTACTCAGGGTTTTTGAGTGAATACTTCATCACTTCACAAAGTTTAGCAGTTTACAAAAGTTTACTGAAGGCAACTCCCACTTATTCTTACATTAGCTGCACCACTTCATGATGATTTTATATGTGAAAAAAAAACCTCCACCAATAGAACACTTTCTTTGTACTCTTAATGTTTCATATATCTCCTTGGCATCATATTATACATATGTATTTAATTTTCTCATCCGTGTTCTATTTATTGAGGTTTCATTGTTAACAAAACTTTAATTTTTATTGCTTTTGGCTTCTGTTTTGAAAGCTTTCAAACGATTGTAATATATAACTAGTATTAAGCGTGAGCTGTGATTCACACTTTGTCTTTGTTCTACTGTGGCATTAGGAGGCTTGTTAGCCATCAGGGTTAGTGCAGCCATTAATCGTGTTATGGAATATCATGTTTTCTGGGCCTCCTTGTCCTGTCCTCTTGGTCAGATTTCTTTCTCCTTTGTCAGGAATGATCTATTGGACTGTGTCTTTAATCTATTTTGCCTTAAGTAGGCTCCTTATCATTTGTGGTATGACCTTAACCTGATGATTATGACCTGCTTTCAATATAAGTAGGTACGTAACTCTCATTAAAGTTCTTTATGAAAATGAAACTAGTTGATTAAATACTTTTAAATTTGTCTTGTACAATCCTAGGATTATATAGTTTTAGGAAAATAAGACATTTGATTTTTTTCTACTATTAATAGTGAAACATTTGTTATTTAATGTAATTATATACACTCAATCAGAATAGTTCAGACAATATGATTTTCAATTTGAGTATAAAAACACTATCTTATAGTTTTCAAATTTTATTTCCATTTTCTCTTATTATATAATTAACTCTGAATATTATCTTCCACATACAGTGCAATGAAATGATTAAATTTAAGAAATGGAAAGATGTACATATCTTTTTAAATGTTCATAAATTGTTTTGCAATATTTTTTTCTCATTTGTATAAATTTCATGCTGCGACTCCACAGGTTATTACAAGTTGTGCACAAACTCTTATGCTTGTACACTTGAATTATTTCGTTTTGTTTAGATATTCCCACAAGTCAAACTATATCGAGTTAAATCATAACATCTTCAAATATGAATTTATAAACAGAAGCAATACATAACTAATTAAAATATAAGCATAAAACTTAAATGCAACCTAACTGTTTAGCAAACTAATACATGCAAGTTAAGAAACACTTGCTAATCATTAGGTACACTTCAAGAGAACAGTGGACTTAAATTTCTTTTCTATCCCATGCTACAAATCCATACACTGGTTTTTTTCAGGCTACGACCGAATAGTGCAAAACCCCATTTTATTTATTGGTTGTAAGCATGCCATTCAACTTCAAACTGTCAACTAGTAATAGTAACACAGCTTTTACTTTGCTAGTGGGTGTGGTTGACCTTTAGTTTAGAAATATTATAATGTAAACCCTATTGAGAAATTCTTAGAAACTTTCCAGACACTGATGGAACTGCAATTTGACCTTGTATGCAAGCGGTCTTTCTTTTCATATTATCATGTATAATAGCTCGTAAAGTTTAGACTTTTAACCACAAGCAGGTTACTTAATAGCAAAATCTGCATTTTTTAATTGCTGTTTTAAATATTTCTTGTTAAAATGAAGGAATAAAACTTAGATGATATAAAACATTAAGTTATAACATATTTGATAATCTTAACTTTATTAAAATACATTCATATTCAAGTGGTTTAATTAATTTTGAATGTAATTCAGTAAACATGTATGGAAAGGGTTTAAAAATGGTGACAGTGGCATTGGTTTAATCTACCATTTTCTCCCTCTCTAAATTTTATTCTCAGGCATGTTTCTTTCCTTATATCTTACCTGTGATTTTTATTAGTTTTCTATTTATTGCTCCATGATTAACATTTCTGGAGTTTATATTGTTTTTCTCTTTGCTTGTTAGGATGTACACTGTTTTTGTTTTTCTCTTAATAGCTCCTTGATGGTATCTAAATTCCTTGTTCCACCCTCTCTTTACTCTTTCTTTTTGTCCTGTTTGTTGCCTCTATTCAGTTTCCTTACTCAGTTCTGTTTTATTGGTGTTTATCTGTTTAAATGGGGGATTATGTCCTTTACTCTGTATCTCTCTTTCTCTACTTATAAATGTTTTTTTTTTCCATTTCTTCTATTTTCCTTTATTCTTTCTCATATCTTTGCCTTTTATCTAAGGAATTCTTTCTGCTTCAGATGGAATTCACTGATGTTCTGTTTCTTCTCTGTTTGACCTATTTCAATCCTTTTTGCTCTATCCCTCTCTATTTTGTTTCCCTACAGTAAGGATTCTTTGGGTTAGGCTATGTCTTCTCCTGTACTTGTTCTCTTTTTCTTGTCTATTTCTTGTAAGTGCTATGTTTCTTTTCATTTAAATACTTTTAATTATTGTTATAAAAGCAACTATAATGTAATAATTTGAAACCTTTTAGGTTAGATAAGGTTTATTAGGTAAATTAAAGAAAGTAATAAATTTTCACAAAATCCACTCTCAAGCAATTCAAAAGTAACCAATTTGACTAACCTTATATAGAGTGAGTAAAGAAAATCACAGAATATAAAGTTTTATTGAAAAGAATGTTTAATGATTATTTGAGAGGTTTTAGAAATTGTGCAAATAAAATTTAAATTTTTGGATAAAGAAAAGTATTTTTAATCTTAATACGAAAATTACTTTGCACTTTGAGCAAAGTGAAATGAAAGCAAAAATGTTTTATTAAAGATTCTGATGTTTTGTGTACAAAAGACTTATGTGTGTACTAATAACTTGTGAGTTTGTGAAGATGAACTACAAGAAAACATAATGGTCAACTTGGAGTCACAAACTAGTCAGATTCAACCAGGGCTGAAGTGAAAGTGTTACTAGTGGTAATCGTTCATCACAAATTGTTAACTCTACCTTCATTGAATCAGCTCTTATGTCTTAGTTGTAAACTGGAAGTAAAAATTACTGAATCATTGTGACTTTAAAGTTTAAAGTTAAATATTGTATGGTGCTTTAATGCATGTACTGTATCTTATTTCATGCAAATAAGATACAAAGTTATTCCAACAGCTATCTATTTAGACTAGTATAAACAGCTTAAATCTGCAGAACAAACAAATGTTTAAATAAAAAGTACTTATTTAATTGTTTTCTTGGTTAGAGACAAACCAAGATAAATATAAAGTAATTCTGGTGTGTTTGCCAACATTGTTCAATTGATGTAAACTCGATCAAAAAAGTAAAAGGGAACTGCACATAACATTATCAACAAATACTTGTTTTACTGTGTTAAGAAACTGATATGTATATAATATAGGAATGTGTTATGAACTTCTTTTTGTAATGTTAACATTTATTCTGGATTTCTTGTGAATCAGTGTAAGTTTACATGTACCACATAGTTAAGAAAAGCTCTTATTTCTTTGCTGTTTTTTTGCTGCCTTGTTTTCCACGATTCTCAGTTACTGTGCCTTAAGATAAGTCTTAACAAAAATATGGATGCTGAGGTTTTTGATATTTCATTATAGCACATGATCAACATGCCAGCAATCCATTAATACTTGCTTCAGAGATAAACTGCCAAGCTAATTATGTTTGATGATATACATGTTGATCACATCTTTGCTGTTTTGTGGGTTGGATTAGTACAGTGATAGGTTGAGTATGTTTAATAAACTAAAATCTGGAAGAAAATTGTGAAAAATTATATAATTGAAAAAGATATATTTTTATACCATGGTAATTAATATAGGGTGGTTTAGTTTGATAACTGTTTATCATGTTTTCTTAGTTAAATTACCGCCAACCATTAAAAATATTTCATCTCTGTGTCTGCTTACTGCTAGATTACAATAAACGAGGTATTTTTTTTTTTTACAGTTGCTAAAATTTTGTAACAAATCTATGAAAATCCATCTTTAGTAATAATTGTTGTAAACAAGTGTTTTGATACTTGAGTTAATGGTGTGATATGGGTACCGTGCTGGGAGGGTGTAATTTAAAACTGAAACAGAAGTGGGAAATATGTTCTGCAAAAATATTTTCTCAGTATTGGTCAATTACAATTTGCGTGAACTGTAATAAATATGGCTGTGTCAACATTTTTGATACATTAATGTTTTTGCACATGGAAATGTGTTAGTTCTTTGTTGATTGTACATGTTTGTTGTATGCATAAACATTAAATGTATATGCTACCAAATATTCTGTATATTTGTTAACTTTTTTAGAAATTTGTGTGTTTCTGTTTTCAAGTTTGAATGTTTCCATTTAAAACAAAAATATTGCTAGTTTTGTAATAAATACCTGAATGCTAGATAATTATTTAATACTGTTAACGTGTACAGAAATGTTTCTTTTACATAAAATTACCACCTACAGGTTCAGTTTTCAACTAAAGGATTTTATTTTTATGTTTTCCTAAAATTCTAAATCTTTTTATACTTCTAAACAATCCTAACAAAAATAAATCATTTAATCTACTAACTGTCATTGAATTGCTGATTCCATCTCTTTTTTTATAGCATTATTTTTGAGTTGCTGTCTTTGTCTTTTATATGATTATTTCTCACTAATTTTTACTTTTGGATTTTTGCTAGCTTTAGTACTACTAGTGATTGCAGGTACAGGAGCCAAATTTTGCTTTTTATTTTCAATTAATGCTGTTGCCTTTTCCAACTGTTTTCTTTATTCTAGGTATAATGTGAGGTTATTCAATTTGATGGATGTACTAAACAAAGCTGGTACTAAAAATATAAGTGGTCATTGTTTAGTCCTGTTATTCTATATGTAGTTCAGTATGACCAAGTACGTGTAAAAATGTTCAGTCACTGGTAGAAAGCACGTGCTTTTTTCTGATGACCAATTTTTATTTTGTACCTTGAATAAAAAAACAACAAACAAAAACATTACGTACTTTTATGTGTAAAATTGGTAGTAATACTAGTAGTAGTATTGTGATTACATAAGAACAAAGCTCCCACTGTATAATTTTTTGAATTATCATATTTTATACATTATGTTCAAAATATTTTTTGTTTCTTTGTATTAAAAAATGTTAATTTTTAATCATAATTTGTTAACTCACTATGCAGTTTTATTTCAGTTGGACAAACAGTTGAAAACATTTTAGATGTGAAAGAGCTGTATATTTGACCAGTTTTACATTTTCCATGAAATTAAGGTTTATTATTACAGCTGATATAGCAAATCAGTTGAAACAGTTAAGACAAAAACACCCTTCCTGTCATAATTCGTTAGTTTAACTTAGTTGAAAAACATAGGTGTTGGTTTTTCATATATTTTTTTTCCATTTGAAATATTTAGGATTTGACTTCAAAACTTGTAATGTCTTAGTGGCAGTAGAACAACAAAGTCCTGAAATTGCTAGAGGTGTCCACATGAATAAAAAAGAGGAGGAGATTGGAGCAGGAGACCAGGTCTTTTGTTTTTTACTTGATTAAATTTCCAAATGTGGAACTTTAATTAGATTGATATCAAGAGTAAATTAACTGCTTTTCATATGTGTAGAAAACATTAGTAGAAATGTTTTCCATAACTAGAATACAAGAGCAATGATGACATTTTTGTTGTGTATAAACTAACCTCTGACAAACTATGATATAGATTTAAAATTATTCATTCATCACTTTTTTACTGCTATGTTATGAATTAAACAACAACTGAACATTTGTTTTGCAAGTGCTAACATTTGAGTAATGTATGCCATTATATGTACTTTGTTGATCTAGTGTGACACGTAGAGATCCTAATTTTTTTGTATCAGTTGGTTAAAAGACAAGTTTTGCAACTTTATGGACAGAATTGGAGTATTGTACTTTTTACTTTTTTATACTGGAGTTATTTTTGTTCATATTAGGAAGACAGTTGTATTTTTACACTTAAGTTGGAAAATGGATGGAAATATTTTAGCGGGGATTAGGATTTCTAAGATTAAAAAATATGTACAGGTTTGTTTAAGTGACAGCTTAGCTAACACTTGAATACACTGTGTCCTTTGCAAATTGGTCATTTGCATAGTTGTTTTGTGTTTTTGTACAGTATTATTGGATTTAAAATATGAAGATTTCATATTTAGGGAGAGGTTTTGGTGATTAAATATTAGTAATAGTTATAGTTGGTAGTCTAATTTTAATTATTAATTTGCTGTTAATCTTCATTGCTATTATTGCATCTAAGTAATATGGTGACATACTACCGACGAGGCTTCAAACTTCATGAACCATCTGACTGAACATCATCCATCAACACAATTCACATTAGAAAAATAATACAAATTCCATTACAAATGTGATTCTGATCACAGGAAGGATCCTAAGATTGCTTCAAACTACTGACCAGTTGCTTTGAGTTATCTCTGTAAGATCTTAGAGAGGATGGTTAATGCTCATCTTGTTTGATTCCTCTTGCCCACCTAATGTGGGTTTTGATGACAGGACTTCATCTTGGACCATCTGATTCAACTTAAAACATCAATCAGGGAAGTCTTTCTCAAGTGACAACATTGTTTGTTTTTTACCTTAAGAAAACTTATGATATTACATGGAGGTATGGCATTTTGCGAGACTTCCACTTATATAGTTGGCATGGCCATTTGCCCATTTTTATCAAAATTTTTTTAATGGCTTCCAATTCCAATTTTGTGTGGGTTTGACACTTTTTCTTTCCCACAGTTACTTGGAGTCCATCAGGGCTGTATCTTGAATGTCACGCTTTTCATTACGAAGATTAATGCCGTTACTGGACAACTTCCCATTACAGTTGCAAATGGAGTCTATGTCGATGATTTCCACATCTCATGTCAGTCATAGAGTATGAGTTTTATTGAGCAGAAGCTACAAACTGCTCTTAATCATTTATTGAAATGGACTGCATCAAGCTGTTTTATTTTTGTCTCTCTCTCTTAAACAATCTGTATGCACTTTTGCTCACTATGGGGTATTCATCCCAATCCCTAGCTCTGTCTCAGTGAAGTTTTGCTTCCTGTGGTCCTCAAGATGAAGTTAAGGGGGCTTGTATTTGACTGTAAGCTGACTTTATTTCACTCATCTATCAGTTACATGTCAAGTGTACAAGAACACTGAACACTGCCTTATCTTCCATTTCTTTGGGTGTAGATTAATGTTCTATGCTCAAGCTCTATTGTTCTCTCATTCAATCAAAACTTGACTGTGGGTCTCTTGTCTATGGCTCTGCCTGTACTTATACCTTAAAGATGTTGGGATCCCATTCACCATCTATGGCTTTGGCTCTGTGCAGAGACTTTCTGCACTTCTCCAGTCTAGAGTTTGAACACTGAGTCTTATGAACCTCCTTTACACCTTCACCAATTGCAACTGTCTTTTATGTATACTTCAAAACTTCTATCCTTACTATATCATTCCATCCTGTGTTTTCCTTGCTCATTGGGCAGTGCTTTTTCAGAATAAACAGTCTATTATTGCTCCTTTTGGCCTTGATACCCAAGTGCAGTTGGCTAAATTGGATCTGTCTTTGGATGACATTGCTGTTCACGTAGATCGCCCATCCTGTCATGGTTTATTACTATCCCCAAGTGTGACATTTCTTTGAGTCATCTGAAGAAGGTGGATACTTCAGATTGTAAGTACTGTCTTCTATTTGCTAAACATCTTTCAAACTATCCTTCCATTCCCATTTATAAGGATGGTTTTAAATTAGGGGATGTTATTTTCATTTGGATTGTTTTGGCCTGTTTTATGGTTGGAGGAGTTAACTGCATGCATTAGACAGCCTTTTGATACCAGGTATCAAGTTTGTGAGTAAGTAGCTAAGAACTAATCCTTGTGTCATACCTAGAAATTGGTGTGGTTCTCAAATCCTTAGTTCTTGGATTTGAGGTAAAGACAATTCAATCTTCATTTTGCCCTTGTGCATATGTCGGTATTCTGTGAGGAGGTTGTGGATATAATTGACTTACTGAATGCAGTTTACCACACCCTATCCACCTTACATCCAAGAGCAACATTCTTGTGTACCCACTCTTCTCATTTTGGGATTGAATTACAATATCTTTCTTTGGTTACAATAACTTTTCTACCACATTCTTTCCTATTTAAATGTGCTCCTTTCATTTTCTGCCTTGATATCTTGTACATTCCACAAAGGAGTGAAGAGTATACCTGGTCAAAAATGGTAGCCCCCTGCTAGTACAGCGGTATGTCTCTAGATTTACAATGCTAAAATCAGGGGTTCAATTTCCCTCAGTGGGCTGAGCAGATAGCCCGATGTAGTTTTGCTATTAGAAAAACACACACACAAAAATGGTATAATTCTCTTCTTCAAATATTTGTCTTACTCTCTTATCTAAGGAGTTATTTTTCAAACACTTAGAGAGCTCATCTGTTTTTCCCTTGTACTGGTCCATATTCCTAATCAGTATGGGGCTCTAGTTAATCTTGTGAGAAGAAGGAAGAACTATATTTGAAGTTATAATATTCCTTTACTATAAAGGTATTTCCAATATGTACTTCCCTCCTCTTGAACATCCCTTTTACATGCTTCTGCTCTTTGTTTTCTGCCTACTTTGAAATGATAATTTGGTAGAGGCTCTTAAAGGGAGTCACATGTATCATGTAAGTGTATTATGATCCTGTTGGTGATGAAATGACACCTGTTGATTTGCATGAAAGACATGTTATAATCAATTAATTCCAGTAGGGGAGGAGTAGAAGGCTTGTGGTTTGTGTAAAGAAACAGTTTGCGTATAGAGGGAAACAGTAAACAAGAATAGCTAATCTTGTGAATGGAGGGTAATACTTGTCAGAAATACATTTTCATTATAGGAAAATAATGACTTTGCTTCGTGATCAAAATCTAATAATAAAAGTGTATCGCTCTGTACTTTTGAATAATTACAAAAAAGATGTAAATATTAAATAAATGGGGAGGAAAGATTTTTTTTTTATAAGTAATAGAAGTTTTTTATTGTTATTATATGTATAATATTATTATACTTTTACTGACATTACAAAACCATAGATTATATTAAAGTAGGAAAACTATGAACATGAACAATGTACACATTGGCAACAAAAACTATAAAATACAAGAACAAGACCACAAGATGAGAACTTCTGATGGATAATGCTTTTTCTTCATTGGCTAGGCATAGCTTAGTGGTATGTTTTTTGTGCTGTGCATTTGAGAAATCATGATTTGCATCATATAAATGCTGAATTGTGTACTACATGATAAACATTTATGATTAAATTCCACTGTTTGAGTAACCTAAGAGTTGGAGGTGGATGCCATTGACCAAGTGTGAAATTACTAATATAGATAGCCCTGTATTTGACTGTATGCTTCTTTTAAAGGGAAGAAAATGGTTGTTATAGTTAAGTTTTGTTGATTTGGGAATTTTGTTTGGAAGTTTTATAGGTCACCAGTCATTCATAGTATTTTGTAACTCTATAGCTCATAATTAAAATTGGAGTACTGTCTGAGAGTGTGTGGATATTTGCTTGCTTGCTTGTTTTATTAATACATAGGTTGCATGTGGAAACAGTACTTTACAAGCTGAATAAAATGGAAGGTTACAATATGCACACAGTTTTTGTTTGTGTACTGGCTTGAAATAAATTCTTGTAGTATTATGCAGTATGTTTTACACAAGTGTTTGCGACTACATTTTCTAGTCAGATTTGTACAGTATCTGTATTTTAAGCTGAAACTGTAACTAATAGTAAATTATGTTGTGTGCATGTGCAGAAAACTAGTTCGTATGTTTTTTCTTTTACTGAAACAATTTCTGACATTTGGTTTAAATAAGTAAATAAAACTAAAGGCTCACCAGTAGGTAATACAGAAAAGTAATTTGGGTGGTGGCAACTGAGTGCAAGTGAGGCAAATTACTGTGTACCAGAAACTAGCCAAGAGTTTAAGCTGAGAGTTGGAAACAAATAATATTTAAAAACAAACTAATAGATATTTTTAAGTATTATATTTATGTGTAACTACTTAGATGTGTTGTGGAATAAGACAAAATATCAAAAGACAGTGTCTTTTGGCCTGACTTTCTTGTGACTTGATTTTTTGCATTTGGCTACGAAAGTTTTGCACCAAAATTTAGTCTGTATTACCCACACTCACATTATTTCTGGATACAAGTGTAAAAAGAAAAAGTTGAATGTTACTAACAATTTTCTAAATGATATTTTTATTTTTAGGGATTAATGTTTGGTTATGCTACTGATGAAACTGAAGAATGCATGCCGTTAACTGTAGTTTTAGCACACAAACTCAATGCTAAGTTGGCAGAACTGAGAAGAAATGAAGTTTTCTGGTGGGCTGGGCCAGATTCTAAAACACAAGTAAGGTTTTTCCTAACAAAATAATAAACATTTCTCTACTGTCTATAAAATGCAAAACAGTGAGTTTAATCAAATTTATGCATAATGAATAATTCAAGAACAAGAAGCTGTATTGACATCTCAAATAAAATACAAAGCACTAAAGGAGATTTTGTGGCAATTGTAAGAGAAAAAATAATTTGACAATATTTCAGGTTACATGTGAATATTACTTTGAACATGGAGCAGCTAAGCCAGTGAGAGTACATACCATTGTAGTTTCTACACAACATGCAGACACAATTCCTCTAGAAGTTGTACGTCAGGAAGTCATGGAGAGAGTCATCAAAGAAGTCATTCCTGCTCATTACCTAGACAAGCAAACAATATATCATATCAATCCTTGTGGCAGTTTTATTGTGGGTGGACCAATGGTGGGTTACAGCAATATTTTCATAACAAGTTCTGCATATAATTTCCAGATTTAGTAAAATATCTTAATTGAAGTAACTTAAATAGTCCTTTTATATTATAAAATGTAAGAAGAGATCTGTTCAGTTGAAAACATTTTTGAAGTACAAATGTTTATATGGCATATTTGATATTTTTGTAATATTTAATTTGAGATGATAACTTATTTCCATGCACACAGAAAAGCTACCTTCATGGCATGTCTCCTTAAAAGATTTGCATGCCGCTAGCATTGAGGTAACTGTCACCAATTTTTACATGTTTATACCTCAGTTGTTATCATATGATGAAAACCCACTAATTAGAAGGGAGACACAACCTCCATTGCATTAACTCTTTCTTTCACTTGAATTTGTGATAACTTTGTTTTTCTATGTAGCAGTGTATTGAACATATGTGTTTAATATTCTCATCTGAGTTCAGTTTCTCCAGATTGTAATTGAAAACAAACTGTAATTTTGTTTCCTTTGGATTCTGTGTCAAAAGAATTAATTTTGTTGTGAATTTTGAAATGGCCACTTGTACTTAGTTCTTTGAATGGCTTTACTCATATACAGGCCTTATTTCTACCATATTTTAATTGACCCTTTTGCAAAAGGCTCGATGAAATATACATAACTTTTTCTATTTATTTGCACATGTTAAATATTTGTACTATAACATTTGACACAGCTTGTGTGTCATCATAAAATATGGTAAACGTTTGGTAAAGATTACCGGTATTTTGTGTACAAAATAATTAGATTTTTGATGAAATATTTTTTACCAAAGCTTTGTTTGTGAAAATAAGAGTCTGTTTCACCACCAGTTTGAGTGCAGTGATGTGACATTTATGATTAAAAATTATTCTTTGTCCTAAAAATCTCAATTATTATATGCATAATATATAAACCTCCTAAATATATTTAAAATGTGTTTTAGTAAAACCTTTTGTTATTTTCTATACTTTAACTATGTGGGGTCTTGCAGTCATCATATTACAACATGAAAATACACATTTTTGGTCTGAGTAGCTTAAATCTCATAATGCTATATGAAGGAATAGATTCAATATTTTTTATTGTATTGACCTTCCAGTCATGCCTACCTAAAATTAAATAGCTTGTAGTTGTGTGATGCATGTGCACTCAGGTCACGTATCTGGTAACATAAAACTGACATTTGGTCTTCCCTATCTTGTCTGTTTATATATATATGTATTTATGTGTTTGGATTATTAATAGTTAGAAATAAATTACTAAACTTTTATTTTAAAAGTATATAGAACAATAAATCAAAAGTAGAATAAACAATTAATCTTCTTGTTATGCATTTTGTATATTTGGTTGTTCCCAGACAGATTGTTAAGGCTGTTAGAGTTTTACACATGGAGGATAAAAAAAAATAATAAAGGTTTTATACATATGTTTGAATAACCAAAAAATCATAAATAATTACACTGATACCATATAATTCCACTATAATTTTTTTTTAAGTGTACTAACCAAGATATGTTTGTTTCATAAAATATAAAACCTTAAGCAGACCAAAGACACAATCTATCTTCTTGAAAATTTGGATCAAAAGAATGTGGAAACCTTACAAAGGTTAAAATGGCAGGGAAACCACTCTGTGGACATTCTGAGCTGTTGATTGGTTATTCATATGTCATATAATGTAGTAACAGTATAAAAGGGACTATTAAAAAAAAAAAAAAAGAGTTGAGTAGGGCTACTGTGTTTGATTCAGTACATAAGCTATATATCAGCAAAATAAAAAGATGTGAGGCTCTTATTTTGTATTCATACTTGTCAATGCTAGTAATTTGAGTTCCTAATTTATATGAAATTGTATAAGTATTTTGACATCACAAAAGTCTAATTTGAAACAGCTCTGCTTTCAACATACCATGTGATTCACTGCAATCTACATTTAAATGTTATTTCATTATGTAATTTTAAATTAATAAATTATCTTATATTATTAATGTTTGAATTATAATCTACAATTTTATTCCAGACTTATTGACATAAATTCATAAAACAGTAGTTCAATAAAATTTTGAATGCAAGCCAAAAAATGCAATTACATGGCCTTTGAACCCTGACCTATTGTGGAGTATCACATGCTTATGGCTCTCCTACTCCTATTTTGTGTGCTGAACGTTTTTTTTCCTCTTCAGTTGTGAATGCTTTGCTTTAGACAATACTTTACTTTCTGAGAAATAATCTAAACCTTCCAATTTCTTTCTAGATTTCATTCTCAAGTATGTTCTTTTTGCCTTTTTCCCATATTCTGTTTTTATTTTTAACTTCATGGTCCACAGTTTTTGGGGTTTTCTTTGTCTTTTATTTTTATTTTCTCTAAGCATTTATACTGCTTCCTATCTCTAATCATTCTTTAACACCCAAGTGGGCCCGGCATGGGCCAAGTGTATTAAGGTGTGCGACTCATAATCTGATGGTTGCTTGTTTGCATTCGTGTCTCGTCAAACATGCTTGCCCTCCCAGCTGTGAGGGCATTATAATGTGATGGTCAATCCCACTATTCGTTGGTAAAAGAGTAAGCCAATTTAATTCTTATATTTCAATATCAAGATACAATGGAATATTAAAAGAAAATTGCACTATTTTATTCTTGACAGTTGTGTCAATGCACCTTTATAATGATCTTCACAATGCATTAATGAGTGGTATTAAACATTGTGTGTTAGCTAACTTGTTCAATAAAATAACAGTATCCATAATGATGTTAAGCATGCTAAGATTATGTACTGTTATATAATTTACAGATTAAGATTTGCTGACTGAGTTCAATTTATACATTCCTAACTAATTCAACATCATTTACACAAGCTGCTCAAAAAGAATTTACTGCAAAGTTTGAGTTTTGTAACTTCATATTACTGGTGTTATTTCAGTTTAACTGTGATTTTTGCTGTTGTTGATAACCTGAAGTATGTAACATTCTTATTTTGATAATTATAATGAGAAATATTTGGATAACAATATTGCAATAAATAATGTACATTATTAATATCTCCTGAATGTTGTAATACAAACATTAAGATTTCACCTTTTGCAGTTTATCTTACTTGGAAGAAACCATGTGGATTGTTGTTACCTCAAACATTTTGTAGTTTGTGCTTAAATTTTTAAGTATGGAAATAAAGCAGTAGTTTATATATATATCCACATATATGTCAGAGTATTTAATCAGAAGGGTTATTAATTTTCTCATAAAGGGTGATGCAGGCTTAACTGGAAGAAAAATTATTGTTGACACGTATGGTGGTTGGGGAGCTCATGGAGGTGGAGCTTTTTCTGGTAAAGATCCAACAAAAGTGGATCGATCTGCTGCTTATGCTTCTCGCTGGGTGGCAAAGTCTCTCGTTAAAGCAGGGCTCTGCAGAAGGTGTCTTGTTCAGGTAAGTGAGCATGTTTCTCATGCAGGTATAGTATGGGTTGTTTATAATTCCATAAATTTTGTTTAATTGAGTAATAGTGAAGTTGAAGGTCATGCTTTCATTTACCTTAACAACATGTTAAAAAGTTTTTACGGTTTGTTTTGTTGCAGTATGGATTGCTTATGAAAGTGATATGTGCACTGTGTGTTGCAATAATAAATGCTATAATAAATGTTGGTGGTTTTTAGGATAATGTGGCACCACATACTCTTATGTAGTTTAATTATTTTATTATTGAGCTGCAGTTATTACAGTTGTAGTTGCAATTTTTAAAATTAACAACCCAAATATGACCCATTCCAGAAGCAATTATTACATTTTAGAGTCAATTTAAATATTTTAGGGGGCCTTTACATCTAAAGTAAAAGATCTGAAGATCAAAATATTTCTTATTTTCCAGATTTCTTATGCCATTGGTATTGCTGAACCCTTATCTATCACTCTGTTTTCTTATGGAACATCTGACAAAACTCAAAAAGAACTGTTGGACATTGTGAAGAAGAACTTTGATCTTAGGCCAGGATGCATAATGAGGTAAATCTTTTAACTATCATATTGATAATTTGTTTTATACTTTTACTGTTGGCAGAGTCAACACACTGCACTATACTGAGTAATTTTATTTTATATTTCTGTTTGTTATAGCACTTACTATAAAAAGCTGAAAAATATACTTAGGGAATAATAACATTAATTAGTGGGATTAAGTGAAATGTTATTGTCATATTTCCATGTACAATGACGGGAGTATATGTGAAACTTTTGTCAGAATTTCTGGTAAAAGATCAATTCCTCCCCCATTCTTTGCAGGAGCTTGTCACAGTAGTGTGGTGTGAATTAATATTATATAACTATAACAATAAAATTGAAAATGCTTCATGATAGAAACAGTAATCACAAGGATAATGTAAATCTGAAATATTATTCACATGGAGTAATTAATCCTTAATTAATGTTTGAAATATTTGTGTACTGTATTAGGTGTATCAAAATTTTGCAATCTTAAATCTAGTAATTTAGTTGTTATATTTTTAGGCTCTCCATAAAGCATAATAAAATGAACAATACTGTTAAAGTTTTCTTTAAAAAATTGAATATGTTTTCATAAAATTGAAGTTTCCCTCCAAACTAAAGTTGTCCATGTTATATAATTGTAACAATGATATCAAAATAGGCTTCAATCTATGTCCTAACACTCTTTGGCCATTATCAGGTAACCTTTTGTCTCTTTTATGAACTATTGGAAAGTTGTATGAGTGTCCTGTTCCAACTAAGAAAACATATAGGGCAAAAACTGTGTTTTGATTTGAACTAAGTTTTATTTCACTAATAATTAAAGCTTCTTTTAATGTTCTTCTGTGTAATACTTTAAAGTTACTAATCTTGATTGGATGTTGATTTTCGTTCCTGAATATGTTATGTTGTTTCATCCTAATATTTTTTTTATACCTTGTTTTGCCTGTACAAGTGATGTTGCATTGATATTTACAGACGTTTCCATTGTTGAAATTTTCAAAATATACCTTTTTTAAAGGTTTTTTTTAGTACTCAATTTTTGAATGAAAATAACTTTACTATGTATTTATATATATATACATATACATACTTGGTTCCAAATATTTATAATGTCTTCTTTTACCTAACCATGGTGTGGTAAGTAGTTTTGTCTGAGTTTTGTTTATTTTTTTTGGCATTTTACCCCTCTTTTTTTTTTCTCTTATTCGGTGTGATTCTATATACTTTCAACATTAGAACCAAGTGTGTTTGCAGATTTCTAATATTTCATACAATAGATGGCTATATACCAGATGATTGACATGATTTAATTTACCAAAAAGTTGTTGTAAAGTTCACAAAATAAAATAATCTACTCAAAAATATTGTGTCTCTAGACAGCAAAAATAAGAATCTATATAATATGCTTTGATTTCATATGAATTTCAACATTAAGGAACAGTCAGGAAAGATATGAATGAACTTGGTATCAATAAATGGGTGAATTATCTTTAATAACAGCTATTTAAACATAAGTGCTATAAGCTTTGCAAAAGTTTTCACAAAATATGTAAAAAACTGATGTTTGAATAAAAACTTCAGTATTCTTTGAGACAAAATGAGTAATTGTTTGTTTATGTAACAGTGATGAATTTGATATTGCTAGATGCAAGTCATTTTAACAGTCACAATTTGCAATCAAATGGACTGATGTGTCAGTTTTATTGCAACAAAGAATCTGAGAGAAATTATATGTGCATATAATAAGGTATGATGTATATTGAAGAGATTATTGCACCAGTTAAATTTTATGGTGATGAAACTGTGTCCTAGTAAAAATGTGTTTTTAATTTTGCTTTTCTTAGCTACACATCAAATGGTGCTGCTTTGTTTACCACAGACATGCTTGGTTTCAACCAGAGGAGTTTAATTCTTATGATGGTTTAACTCAAGCAGTTCATCTCATCTTAATGATTTATACCTTAAATTGAAATCTTTTGTAGCTGTTCATCATGAATATTAAGTTACTCTTTGACAAATGTTCCTGAGCACTATGAAGATCTTTGTCATGTTTCACAATTGTGTAAAGTTTTTTGTTGTTCCAAATCATCTTTTGACACTAAAGACTTATGGAATTAGTTGAGAGAAAGCTCCCATTCTTTAATATTACTGGATTGTAAACCATTAGGTCTAAAATTGGCATTAAAAATCACTCTTAATATTTCTGTTACAAATTTCAGCAGTAATGTGTTTTGTATCGCAACTATTAATCTTTGTAATGCTATTACACAGTGTCAAGATAATAGTGCTTTCAATCAGGATATATAGTCACACATTTTCTTATCTTTTAGTCATTGTTGTAGTCACTTAATGTGTTTAATACAAGATTCAACTCTGCTATATGCTTATATCTGAAGTTCCAAAAAAATAATGAGTAATCTAAATCAACCATTACAAAGATCAGATAAGATAGTTAGAAGCAAAAATATTGTTGAATAGCAAAATGTTTGTGGTTATGAGATACGTGCAAGTTCAAGTAATGACATTGTAAATGCCTAACATATAATAATTTGTTATTCCATAATATAAAACATACCTTAATTGCAGGTATGCATTACATGGCCAAAAGTATGTGGACACCTGATCATCACACTCAAATGTGCTTGTTGAACATCTCATTTCAAAACCATGGCCATTAATGTGGAATTGATTCCCTCCCCTTTGCTACTACAACAGACTTCCCTCTTCTGGGAAGGCTTTTCACTAGATTCTGCAACATGGCTGCAGTGATTAGCTCTTATTCAACCACAAGAGCATTAGTGAGATCGGGCACTGATGTCCTATGAGAAAACCTGGCTTGCAGTCGGTGTTTCAGATCCTCCCAAAGGTGTTGATGTGCAGGTCAGTGAAGTTCTTCCACACCAACCTTGCCAGACCATGTCTTTCAGGACCTTGTTTTGTGCATGGGGGCATTATCATCCTGAAACAAAGAAGGGCCTTTCCTAAATTGTTGCCACAAAGTTGGAAGCACACAATTCTATATAATGTCATTGTATGCTGTTGCATTAATATATTTCTTCTTTGCAACTGAAGAGCCCAACCCAACTCATGAAAAACAGACCCAAACCATTATTCCTCTTCCACAAAACTTTACATTTTGCACTATGCATTCAGGCAGGTAGCATTCTCCTGGCTTTTGCCAAACGCAGATTTGTACATTAGACTGCCAGATAGTAAAGCATGATTCATTATGCCAGAAAACATGTTTCTGCTGTTCCAGAGTCCAATGGCAGTGTTTTTTACACCACTCCAGCCAATACTTGACATTGTGCTTGGTGATCTTAGGCTTGTGTACAGCTGCTTGGCCATGGAAACCCATTTCATGAAGCTTCCGACAAACAGTTCTTGTGCTGATGTTGTTCCCAGAGACAGTTTGGAACTTGGTAGTGAGTTCTTGAACTGTGGACAAACAATTTTTATGCATTATATGCTTCAGCACTTGGTAGTCCCATTCTGTGAGCTTGTGTGGCCTACTGCTTTGTGGCTGAGCTGTTGTTACTCCTAAACATTTCCACTTCACAATAAAAGCACTTATAGTTGACTGGGGCAGCTCTAGTAGGGCAGAAATTTGACGAACTGACTTATTGGAAAGGTTGCATCCCATGACAGTGCCACTTTGAAAGTTACTGAGGTCTTCAGTACATTTCATTTTACTGCCAGTGTTTGGCTGTGCAAATTGCATGGCTGTATGTGTGATTTTATGCACCTGTTAGCAGTGGGTGTAGCTGAAATAGCTGAACCCACTTAATTAGAAGGGGTGTCTACATACCTTTGGCCATGTAGTGTATTTGGTAAGTGGCTTTTTTGTTAATGAAATTTCTTTTTGATTGTGTTTTAGTATTTTGCTTTGATATAAAATAATTGGTATTTACTTCTGATCAAAACAAGTATTCTTGTATGAAAGATATTTTAGGTATTTGTGGGGTGAATCCATATTATGTATAAGCAAAAAAAGTAAAATATGTCTATTAATGAATTAGAGAGTTTTTAACATTTTCTCAGAAAATGCATAAATTTATTTAGGACTAATCAAACCTGTAACCATATGTTTCTAAAATTTCTTCTGAGATTACTCAAAGGTGTTAAGTAACCAAAGTGATTGATCCATGAATTACTTCCATTGACAGACAGTTCTGCCCTGTGTCACTTTTTACTTCTTCAGAGACTTTACAACCTTTTAGGGCAGTTTGGTAATCTTAAAAAAAAAATCTTAAACCTGTGGATTTATTAATTTTATTAGCGAGATTGTATGGTTAAATTCTGTTTTGAATAATCAAGTAAAAGTTGAGACTTCATTTGAGGTGTAGTTGCACAGTTGATTAAAGTATGTGTTAATTGAGCAGAGTTGTGAGTTATCTTACCTGATCTTGTTTTGTACAATTCATGAAAACTTCTACATTTGCAAGGCAGTATTTGTTTTACCTGTAAACATACCAATGATAACCACATCAAATTTAAAAAGGATTAAAACACAACCTCTGAAAGTGACTAGAACACTTGTGGCACTTATTCCTATGTCAGTGAAATTGTTTGGACATACTTTACGTGTTTCAAATTAGTTTTGTTTTATAGAAAGTATTTTATTTTTCTGTTGTATAATGCTTACTTTACATCAGGTATAAAATAATGTAAATAAAGAAGATTAGCATAACATTGTTAAACAGAGTTTATGATGTGTTTAATATTTGTAGTTTAAGATTTAGACAGTCTACCATTATAGTGTTAGTTTCTAAGCAACATCTGGATACTCTTGATTGTTTTAAAGTTTTTAAAAGAAAATGTACTTAATTTTAACAAGGTAATAGTTTTCCTAAATTAATCATTTAGTTCTTAAATAGAGTATATCATTTAACTGAATTATTATTTTATTTGTATATATTCTGCATCCTCCCCTTTCCAAACAACAACCTGGAAGAAGTAGGCTCAAAATAAAACCATAGAAGAGATAGAAAACAATAAAATCTCAAACATTCAGCCAGTGTGAAAAATAAACATCTTTAAATGTGCTTCTTATTTATTTATACATCACAGTTTTATTATAATTAGCTTTCATTGCATATTGATAAAATGTATTATTTATGTAGACATAATCCAACTATTCCTAACATTTTTCATTTGAAAATGCAGTTTAATATTGAAGCTTTTATGCCATTTAATTTTAATAGTTTACTTTCTTATTGCATTTTATAGTGATTGGATTATATCTCTCAAACTGTGTCTTCGTATATAAGTGCTAGTGATACGTAATAAGTTAACTCTTTAGTACAGGTGATAAAGCACGTGCTTCATGAGCAAAAGGTACATGGTACAATTTTGCTGAATAACTGAATAACTATACATACATGTATGGTACATTCAAACACACAAAAATAAAGAAATGTGGTTTTTAGTGACAATTTTGTTGTTTTTCTGCATATATTTCTAATTTGCATAAGTATTTCCAAGTTTTACAAATAGTTACCACTTTAATGAAATATCTTAATATTATATTTTGCTCTGAAAACTGAAATGTTTGTAAATGAAACTTGTATATTATAGCATATAATTTTTATTTTTCTATTACTTTAAATTATATTTGTTTTATTTTAAAGCATACTAAACTTTAACTCAGATCTTTCTTTAAAGTGTAACTGGTTATTAACATGAACTTATTGAAATACGAAATTCCTAGTTGCCAAACTCACTCAGTCATTGAGATTAAATTATTTTAAATACATACTCAAGTTATTAAGGGTTTGGAAATAAGCAAGTAAGTTTTTGTTTTGGGCTTTACTTTATGGTATGAATTATGTATCACTTCTTTGTAATAGAGGTAATGTATCACAAGCTATTAATGCATGTTAAGAAGGTAACTCAAAGGAGATCAATATAGAATGAAATATATCATAATCCAGTTAGATTCAAACTTCTCTTTGTATCTTAAGATTGTCCTTACTGCAAATTATTTTATTTTTTTAATTTTAAATATGATGGATTTCATATATTTAACCATATACTATTGATAGCTGACATATATTGTAAAACTACAAGCTGTTTTATTTCTTTTCTGTAGGGAGTTGAACCTCAAACAGCCAATTTACCAGAGAACCAGCACATATGGTCACTTTGGACGTTCAGAATTTCCATGGGAAGTTCCAAAAGAACTCAAGTTTTGTTGATTTGTTAAATTTTCATTAATACCTTTCATATAAGATGGGGCATTTTCAAAATTTAAGGGTAAATGTTTCCTGTGCATAAATCATGGTAAGCCTGGTGTGTTACAGTTTTTCTATATATGTTCCTTTTCTGCTTCCTTACATGTTGTTATAAATGAGAAATTTGTATAAGTTCCTCTGCCTATGTATTGAAAGTGTGTACTTAGGAAATGGATATCTTCCCCATGTGATTGATCCGTGTATTCACAGGAGAGTCACATTTCTCTTGTATTTGTAAAGATTTGAGTGGAAAGGAGCATTTTTATCAAACAGTTAAATTTACACAACTGTAATCTATATCAGCTATTTCTTACAAACATATTTTTCCAAAGTAATGTTAAGATTTTCAAATAGTCATCCATTATGCATTTGGTTTGTAAGGATGTATAGAAGTGTATACTTAAAATCATATACTTAAATATAGTAAATATATTTCTCTTCAGTTTTTTCATAGATGAATGTTTATTATAAATCCATAGCCAAATACATGAAAAAAAATGAAATAAGCATGAAATCTACACATTTCCTCATTTGTAAAATTTCTCTGTACAACTAAGTAATGTTTATTATTCTAAATTAGGAAACATTTTGAATTTATTATTTTAGTTAATGGTATGAATGTTGGTTATACATTTGATTGCAAGAAACTGCATTTTTGTATAGCCAGCAGTGTAAATAACATTATATCAACAGTCAGTACCAAATAAATAATGGAAATCATTTGAAGAACCCTGCTGTTTAGTTTTATTTTCTGTTATCTGAGATGCAAAGCTTTGTGTATTTCAACAAGCCAGGAAATGTAATTACACATGTTTCAATGATAACTGTCACTTCCATGAGATTAAAAAGAAAACCTTGTTTGCCATGGTTATGTACTGGAACTTTATATATTCAGGATAACTTTAAATCCCACAGAAATGCTGTACAGTTTGGATATTAATGTTTTGAAAATCCTAGTGATTTTAGTAAACTTAGACAATTATTTTAATCCCCATATGGAAGTTGATTACCACTTTTAGCACTTTTGAACACCAAGTGGTCATTTGGATTTTTAAAAAGGTCACTTTTGCATTTAAATCTTTATTTATTTTGTAAATTATTTTAAAGTATAGTGTTACAGGTAGTTGAAAGTTATCAAAGGTTTCACTCCTTATTTTGTGTGTATATTTTCATAAATGTATTACTGTGTTTTTGCACCTTAACTGTTTTCATTCTGTTTGTGTGGCTATGCTTTGTTGACAGAGGCCTTGTGGGAGCTACACATTTATTTGAGGTTACTTGTAAAAGATAACTGGCTAATATCACTACTTCCAATTTCATCTTGTAAAACAAAAATAAATGTAGTCATGTGGAAGAACCTAATTCTGTGTATTTAATGTATGGTTAAAATGTTTTTATTTTGAAAAACCTTAGTGGTGTACATTTAGTGATATTTGACATTGTACTGCTGTAAATTAATATTATTGTTAGGACAAATACATTAGCATTTATAAAACATTACCTCCCCAATGGTAATAATTTATTCTTCATAAAAGCTTGATACATCTACACTAAATGAGCTCAAACTTGATGACAGGCAAATTGTATATTGTGGACTTTTCACTTTTGAATTATAAAGTTTAACAGTCAGTGTGTGTGTGTGTGTGTGTGTGTGTGTGTGTGTGTGTGTGTGTGTGTGTGTGTGTGTGTGTATCTAATATTAATGATGATGAAATAGGATTACAATTAAGTTTTAAGTTATTAACTTATAGAAATGAAAGAAAATGGGGGGACAAAACCTCTGGATAGTAAATTTGCCATCATTTGCACAACATGTTTCCTTAATAAGCAAGTTATGTAATTTTTTTTTCACTTCAACAAATGAAAAAGATTGCATAAGTTGACACTTAACATAAGTATGAGTTGAGTTAAAACTTGTATATAAAAGTTTGTATGCTTAAACTAGGCTTAGGCAATGAAGAAAGAATGTTTATTTACAATGAGTAACTACATTGCTATATGGTAGTAAGGCTCATGAAGTTGTCTATTTAATACAGTGTATTTCTTGCTTGTGATACAAAAGTAAACATTGACTAGATTCATAACTATATCCATTCAGCATGACTCATGTTTGTTTTAATTTGTTAACTTCATGCAATTTTTCAAAAAATCAAGAATTTGTAGACTTGATTGAGTTTAATTTTCTGAATTTCTATTTTTTGTCAATAAATTATACTTTTCACAAATTACTTTACTTTTAAGTGATTTTTGTCTTTAGCTTTAGGTTTTGATTTCAAGGGACATTTTTGTTTTAAATGTAATTTCTAAATTCAAAGTAGATTATATGGAAGATAAAATTAATATGCTATTTCTGAAGTGTAAATTTGTGATTTTGAAGTATTTTTTTACCATCCTCTTATTAAGTGCCTACAAATCTTTTTCAGGTTACTGTAATTTTGAGGTAAAATAAACATGTGTATAGAAAAATTTCTCATTAAAACAGAAACTCTTGGAAGTGGAATCTTGATAAAAACAACAACAAAGACCTTTACTTTCTATATTTTTGTTTTTAAGTAAAAAACGTAAATGAAATTAACAAGTTAACTTGCGCAAGTAATTGGGACAATTTCTGGATCTTGAATCTTTGTTTTAATCACTTATAATTTCATTTAGGAAAAAGTTATTATCTTTGCAAATATGTTAACTTTTGTTTCAGTGATTCATTTTTATCTCATTTCTTCTTTTTCTGGGCCCGTAAATAACTGCCATTCATTTCAACACCAGTCTGCAAACTTATGTCTTCAGGATGAATTAGCCACAAGATTGTAGTTCTGATGGCATCATTGTTTTATTAAAGATCAAATGACGGAGTTTTTAAATTGTAATTTTTTTCTTTTTTCACTTGTGATATATAAAAAAAGACTTCTTTTTTAAAGTAATTGTAGTGAATTAAAAAAAGTATTACCACTTAGAGCTAGATACAGTTTTATAACATGTCTTAAAAAAGGGGAAAAAAAAAATCCCTGTTTTTGTTCCTGGTAGTGATTATGATAAAATGTTCTGTAAATGTTTAGCTTTATTTTGGATTTTATAACTACATAATTTTTTTTATCATGTCACAGCAAAACTAGTGAAACAATATATTGTGTAATAGCTACATGTAATATTTTGAAGAAATTGGATGAATAATGTAGAAATATACATAGATCTGTTATTTACGATATTACCACTATACTATTCTTAGATAATGGATTAGTCACTTTAATAGGCATTTTTGGCAACCAGTACTGTTATAAAAGCTTAGATATTTACAACAGCGCTTGTTTTTGTTGTTGCAGTCAAAGCGCCATTTATTCTAGTTTTCATGTGTTCTTGTGGGTTTAGTGTTAAGTTAAAAAGTGAAATTTCTGTATTTTATGTTATTTTGTATTTGCTAGTACATAACTTAATTGATTTATTTTGGGTTTACGCAGATTTAGTGGTTTTGAATACCTTTTTGCACCAAAATCAGTGGTGGATTAAGGGTAAGATAGGCTCTGAACTAAATTTTTTGCAAGGCCTATTATGATCACTATGTAAAACAATAAGAAACAGACCTTATAAAGAGACTATCTTGAGTTTGAATCTGGGTTTACTTTCATGTGACAAACATGGGTATGGATTGTATAAGAAGTAATTGATGTTAAAAATTTGCTGTCAACAAAACTTTTTAAATTTCACACAAACTTTTTTTTAGTGAAAACAAACATCTAAATTAAGAAAAAGTACATGTGTGATAACAACAACTGTGTCAACAAATTATGCACTTAAACTAACCCTTTTTAACTGATATCTTCTTACTGGTTGTTCTTAAGGTATCTTGTATTATTCAAAATATCAAAAACATATCAATTTTTTTTTTGCATATTTTAAATCCATAACTCCTTTACTTTCAATATCCAATGCAAAATGTCTTATCTACAAATTCTTAAAGTATGAAAATTAAAGGTCTTTTATTGAAATGCTTTTAAACAGTTTTTTTTTTTTTTTATCAATATTTGAACAATTACAATGATTTTTAATTCATAACTTCCAATCTGTTGATGCTACAGACTATAGGTTTCATAAATATGCATTATTAGTGTACCTGTAGTGTGTATTAAGATAAAGTTTATAAGAGGTTTCGTTTTACTTAAATAACCATTAAGGAGTCGCTGTAGCATATTTCCTACTGAGAGCATGCATTAATGTTATAATTGGACCTTGAGTTAATTATCAGAGTTTCTCTTGTTTGACTAATTTTCTACATCCCATCAAATTCAGGATCTATTTTCAGTCATATGTGTAGAAGTTATGAGGAACATAATATTTCCTTATTTTTATATTATGCAAATTACCCACAGTTTTAATACTAAAGAGGATGTGCCAGAATGTCATTGTTACTATTTCAGTATATTTTCATACAAGAAAAGTACAAAAATGTTTTTCTCGTGAAAAGGCCAAAATGTAGATGATACTATGCTATCTTAAGATGTGGTTGATATTTTGTCTACATTTTTAACCTGCATATATTACATAAAGACTTAGAATGTATTCAGTTACAAAAGTTGATACTTCATTGTTTACTTTTTATTTGTAAGCAAATGTTCTGGATGGATTTTACAAATTACACACAAGTAATACAAAGACTGGCAGGAATGTAATTGTAGTATCTGTTTGCCCTGTGCATGCTAACAAATTTTGTTTCAAAACTATAGTCTGTAATAAAATTGCTGGGAAAATAATTTTATAAAGGTTAATATACAACATTAATAATTGTTTTTGGAGGACCACAGCTTGTAAATGAACTTTAATATTCTCATTTACAGTGATATTGTTTAAAAGTGATTTGTAGTATTATTTAGTTCTTTGTTAATAAATAAATTTAGCATCTCAAAGGGAGACCAAGTTCAATCTACATTTTCTTTAATGTGTTATTGAGTTATACTGGTTTCAGAGAATTCCACTTATCATCAGTAATCCTGAACTGGACCTCCCTTGAATTTAGACTTTGAGATTTAACAGTTTTCAGTATACAAAGTATATTTATTATAACTGCTGTTGTGCATTTATATAATATGAAGAACTGAATAGTGGTCAATGACAAATTTTTTTCACTTCACCTATTCAGTGTATGCTTTTCTGATGGTGACTATAAAGCACGTTTACGCTAACATTTCTTTTATAGAAAGCTCTAACAGACAATTTCTGGATAATTTTTGTGTCATTCCTTTGTGAGAAGTCAATAAATCTACAAACTTGTAAGGCATGCATGGTTTGAATCTCCACAGTGGACTCTGAAAATAGCTTATTGTGGCTTTGTTGGAAAAAACATTTTTTTTCGTTAATCTGTGTTGTAAGTGAAATGGTTGCACATATACAAAAGGTGAATAGATTTGACTTGCATTTGTCAACAAATGGGTGAAGGCTTTCTATATCTCCCAGCTATAATAAAAGAAGTGTTCAGGAATATTTCTTTGCACTACATAAACTTAGTTTAAATTTATAGCTATTTGGTACGTTTATAAAAAAAAATACTGAAGTTAAAAAAGAAGACATTTTTATGATTATTATAATGGTGTACTAAAAAATCTTTCAAAACCTTTGACATTATTTTTAAAACTAATTACTAGTAATGTATGGTACAGGGTTTGACATTGGATGAGATATCAGTCATGAAAAACAAACATAAGGTAGTTAGACTGACAAATTACTTCACAACTCTGACGCATAATGCAATTTTTGTCTATACTTGAGTTTCACGGATATATTTTACCTCTCTTTACGACCGTATTTCATTAACTGGATCTCGAAGCTGTAACATATACAAACCTAACTAATGCGTTTCAGTTAACTAAAGCTAAATATGAATTAGTGGTTAGCATGCTTGGACTGTAATATGAGGGAATTCATGGGGTGTTACCATAAAAAAACGTATTCTGCACTTTCTAGCCGTATGTGTATGCTAAAACAGTGATCAAATGACATCAATCATTAAGGGGGGGAGAGAAAGAGTAAGCCGTGTGTTGTGTTGACTTGCTCCGTTTTTGTAGCCATCCGTTAATGAATTCACATGTACAGACGGCTGTAGGATACTTAATCGTATTAGTATCTTATCTGTCAATTCAAAATTAGAGACGGCTGTATGTAGATATCAATATGTAGCTCTATGCTATATTTAAAAAAAAGAGTTAATGACGCAATATTCGTATTTTAATACTATTTATGGTAGTGTTTCATATTTTAGGACTTTTAGTGATCCAAGATATATAAAGTATGAATTACTAAACACTTTCGAATAATTGCAATTATGAAATCGCCCTTTTCCTTTTCAAATATAGCACAAAATGTATTTAAGAAACTTTAAAATTATGAAAATATATATAATAATAACGAATAAATTACATTTTATAATGCAGCTCGCCCTTTCAGCCGTGAAGTAATTATAATGTGATGGTCAATCCTACTAATTGTTAGGAAAAGAGTACTCCAAGATTTGGCGGTGGGTGGTGATGATTAGCTATCTTCCCTCTAGTCTTACACTGCTAAATTAAGGACGGCAAACGCAGAAAGCTTTCATGTAGCTTTGCGCGAAATTTAACACAAACAGATCGTCTGTTTTGATTCTAACTGTCAATGCTACAATAATATAAATAAACACTGTAGAAACAAATTCATACTATTATTTACACGCAAGCACATATAACCTGTGAAATAAACAGTTTCCTGACAAACACAAGTTGGGTCAAAGTTGCGTATAGTTAAATTTATATTCTTCAAACATCAGTACGTCTCAGGTTTAACAAAAAAGTTATTTCTATTTTTCTTCACTGATACGTAATATTGTGTAGTTACGTCAGAAAGTGGATTTCGTTTACTATATATTGCTTTTAAAAAGTGTTTCAAGTGTAACCACTTTAAAGGATAGACAGATATTGGATTCACTGAAGTTTTTTGCTTGTGCTTGCAGTGTAACTTTACTTGAGGATGCCTTTTTTTATCGGGTAATATTTCTTTTGTTCTAGTCGTCATTTCTAATGCACATTTGTATTAGGGAAAAATGTTAAAATAATGGAGTCTATCCCCTTGAAGTTTCATAAGAGCTTTTTTTATTATTCTATCTTTGTTCTCTTGCTTTAAGCATTTTTTTCTCGGATTACAAATACTAGACCTCTCCCTTGGATTTTTGTTACAGAACTGACTAAAACAGAATGAAGAATGGCTGTATCACGTGTTTTGAGGTTGATTTGGGTGTGTGTTAGTTATAAATCTTGGTGGCGTCACAAAGCGACCACCATGTGCGTGCTGGACAATTGAAGTCCAAGTTCTTCATTTTATTCTAGGTGACAGTGTCCAGCAGGAGTGCTGAAACACCTGGAGATATGAGGCTATAATAAATGAAAGACAGCATTTGAAGCATGGTCTCCAATGCTGTATTCACTAGGGTGGTTTGGCGCGATTTTGTGAAACGGACACTAAAGAAGAAGATGGAGTGGAAAATGGCGGTTGTTGAATGGGCGTTTAATGGGCACCATTTGTCACTGGTACAGCGGTATTCGGGAGACAGCATTCTGTAGGCTGACAGAGAAGATTTATGTCTATAATTACACTATTCACCGAGTGACACAATAAGAGTAATCTCATTCTACACAATGGCGTTTGAATCGGTCTTGGGTCGTAACGGCCCTTTTTCTATTGGCAACTTCTGAAGCGCGTAGTGAACAAGAAAAAAAAATGGAATTTTTCAGCATTAACATGTTACAGTACATGAAAGCGCCGCTTAAGAGGCAAGTAGATCCTCTTTGTATGTAAAAATTGGCTGATATAAGGAAGTGCTTCAATACGTGACACATCGTAATATAAATTGCATAAAACATCCAAGTGGACGTACTACAGCCCGAGATCAAACCATGTTAATAAATCCACACAAATTATTCGATGTTAAACTTGCTCTTCAAAAGTACACGTACATCAGTGTATGATTTGTTGCTAAAATCGAATTTTTTTTTCTCCACAAGTTGCCAGTGGCTTGGACTACATCGTCATAAACGTTAAAAAGTAGCCTTTTGGTATTTGTAAGATTTAACCCAAATACGAGCCATTATATATTGTATCTTAAGGCTTTTTTGTTTCTAAATAAGGTTCTATTATCTGTTTATACGAGCTATTACTCGTTATCGGGTTGATTTTTACTTTTGATCAAATGGTGTTCAAGTGAGAAAATGTAGCTTTTATATTTTTGATTGCCAGGTGCGAAAAGGGTTAGCGAAAAGATGTAAATACTATAAGAAATATCTGGTTAGAGCTGTGTATTGTTCAGAACAGAAGTATTGTAAAATGTTAACAACTCGCACGGAAAGTTGGATACTGAACTAAAATGCTTTGATTGTAAAAAAAATAATCCCAAACAAAAACTTAGATTACTGCTATAAAAACTTGGCCTGGCATGGCCGAGCGCGTTAAGGCGTGCACTCGTAATCCGAGGGTCGCGGGTTCGCGCCCGCGTCGCGCTAAACATGCTCGCCCTCCCAGCCGTGGGGGTGTATAATGTGACGGTCAATCCCGCTATTCGTTGGTAAAAGAGTAGCCCAAGAGTTGGCGGTGGGTGGTGATGACTAGCTGCCTTCCCTCTAGTCTTACACTCCAAAATTAGGGACGGCTAGCACAGATAGCCCTCGAGTAGCTTTGTGCGAAATTCCAAAAAACAAACAAACAAACAAAGCTATAAAAACAAATTAATTCTTCCAAATCAATATTCATTGTCGTTTTAGTTTCAAAAAAAATTCTAAGGATCCTGGGAAGAGAAAAATATTTAATTTTTGACTCGGTGGTCTAATTAGTAGGAATTGTTACCTTGTTTGTTGTTAAGCAGAAAGCTATAGAGTGTACTATATGTGCTCAGCCCACTAGAGATTACCTGGCATGGCCAGCCCATAAGGAACTCGACTCGTAATCCGAGGGTCGCGGGTTCGAATCTCCGTCACTAAACATCCCCTTTTTAGCCGTGAGGACGTTATAATGTTACGGTCAATCTCGTTTGTTTTACACTGCTAAATTACGGAAGGATGGCCCAAATAGTAGCTTTGCGCGAAATTCAAAACAAACCAAACCCACCAGAAATACCGAAACGCAGTTTATAGCTATTAAATAGTACAATTAATAATTTTTAAAGTAGGTTTAAAATTCATAATACACGTGTTAGAGCTTTAGACAATGTGAAATGCATTTAATATTTTAACAAGTTGCTTTACTTCACAACCGAAATAAACAACTTAAATCTTGAAAAAAATTTGTGACTTTCACTCATTTTATTCTAAGATAATTTTAAACATATTCTCTTTCAATTTTATGTAGGTTATTAATATTGATTATCAGGTTTCAAAGAGAATTATAATTAAAATATAAAATCATTTTACGAAACCTTTTAGTTTTCAGTGTCAACGTTTTATACTCATTTAACTTTTATATTAACAAATTATTAAGTTTTAAATTTTCGTCAGCTAACTCTTAAGTATAAAATGTGAAATAATAGTTATTTATTTGATCAGGATTTTGCTGCTTAACAAGGTATGTGTATTTCTGAAATAAAGAAAGTTCGTCTTAAAGACCTAAAAATGCGAGTTTTAACATTATTGTTCATACCAGAAATGGTTGTTTAAATTCATGTTTAGAATAAGGTTTGGTTTGTTTTGAATTTTGCGGAAAGCTACACGAGGGCTATCTGCGCTAGTCGTCCCTAATTTAGTAGTGTAAGATTAGAGGGAAGTCAGGTAATCATCACCACCTACCCTTAACTCTTGGGCTACTCTTTTACCATCGAATACTGGGATTGACCGTTAAATTATAACGCGACCATGGCTGAAAGGGTAAGCATGTTTAGTGTGACGGGGATTGGAACCCACGACCTTCAGATCACGAGTCGAGTGCCTCAACCACTTGGTGATGTCGGGCCTTTAGAGTAAAGAACCTCTCGTGTTTTATTTTTTTAATCACATAAAGATTGACATAGTAACACGAGACAAAACTTTAGGGTAAATTATTTCCCTTTTTGTTTGCTATTCCAAAAAAGCCTGAAAAAAAACCCCACAAATGTTTTGTTTCGACTGCAGTTCATTTAAAACAACGTTTCTTTTTTTTATCAAATTTCTAGACAGAGCAATACATATACCAATAAAGTGGAAGTATGTTCGGTGTATACAAGATAGTATTTAAAAGGGTTTTTAGTGTTTGTTAGATTCCTAGGAAGGTTGCATCTCTGGCGACATATTATTTGTATATTATCTCGTTAATAATTCATTGTTTTAGATTAAACTTACCTATAAAACAAACTTGTGGCTTTTACTCATTGAAAATTGAATGCAGTGTTGCTAGTTTTATTTAGATTTTAGTTTACGAAGTGTTTTTAGGTTCATAGAGATATACTGCTCTCCCACCTCTTTTAGTACCTTTTAGATCTATCCTCCCGTAACTTGTATATAACTAAATGTCACTAAGTTAAATGATTCACATGTTAAACAGGATTAAGTAAAATACAGTAACTAAAATCGCGTAGGTTAAGCGTCTATGCAGATATGTAGTTTATTAAGAGGTAAAAGTGAGAATATTTTGTATGATAACATAAGATTTCGTTTGTTTGTTTGAATTTCGCGTAGAGCGACATGAAGGCTATCTGCGCTAGACGTCCATAATTTAGCAGTGCAAGACTAGAGGGAAGGCAGGTAGTCATCACCACTCATCGCTGACTCTTGGACTATTCTTTTGTCAACGAATAGTGGGATTGACCACACATTATAACGATTCCACGGCTGAAAGGGCGAGCATGTTTAGTGACAGGGATTCGAAACCGCGACCCTCAAATTGCGAGTCGAATGCCATAGCCACCTAACCATGCCGGGCCTCTCAATAAAAGAAGAACAGAAGATAATGACGAGAGATCAAAGAAAACAAAAACCATCATCAAGTAGAAAATGAGTGTTTTTCGTATTTTTGATATTTTTATTACAGTGCTGTATATGAAGCAAATTTTTGAACTATCCATTGAAATAATGAATAAATACTTATCTAAAATTGTCTAAAAAACGATACTGTCCGTTTGACCTCTCACTTGTGCTAGCCCAATCAACATGACAAAACCTGCAGATAAGCAACATATATTATTTTTAACTGCTACAGGGGGTCTGGAGATCCTTTTAACATATGCCCAAAATTACCAAATTTTCTATTACAGTTTACACGTAAACAGATTTATGACTGATGTGTAAGTTTGCACTACTCTGACTTGTTTCGCACCATCTGGGACCAAAACCGTTTACGTCGGCCATGCAACAGATACATAAAATACTTTCAAGCTAACGAGTTTTATACATGCGAACATATAAGCTGTGTATAATCCTAGTTTGAATTAGAAAAAAAAATTGATTGCTTTTAAGTAACAGAAGGATACAGAAGACATGCAATCTGACGTGTACCTCGTCTCATAAAGCTGAGTGACGAGGTAACGAACATTCTCATGCAAGAGAAATGGCCTGTAATGAGTCTAAGTATGATGGAGAGAGTAATAAAGTATTTTCTAATATGACATTCGTGCTTACCTTTCCTTTGTCGGTGTAGTTTATGTGCCTACCGCATATAAACTTGAAAGATTTATGTGGCTGTTTGTAGGGATGACGACCTAAAATTTAACAAAATATGTTTTCATATATTTATTTATAGTTTTTGTAATAGCACAATATATCAAGGGCAGAAGTGACTTAACCTGTCTTGTCATAATTTTTCTCTTTTAGTATATTAGGATCTGTGGATCGTATCAAAAGAAAGATAATGCAATATTGTTGAACGTTTTTGTGTTACCAGTGGTGATAGAACGACTTTTTACTTCCAGGGCGGGTGGAGTGGAACAGTTGTATTTTCAAAATGTTTATGTGGAGATATGAAAGTTCTTTTAAGTTTGCAAAGTAGCATACTTTTCGTTTACTTGCTACATGTAAAAGAATTTACATTGCAAACTGAAATAACTTGCACAAAAATAACCACAAAAACACAAGTAATTGTCAGATAGTATAGAAGATATAAATAAAGTTTATACAAGTGTTTTAATATGAAGTAAAAGTGAGAAGTTGAGATTAGTAGAACTGATGGAATGAAACAAAATAAGGGAGATGGAGACGAAAGATCATATAAAACAAAATAGAAAACATCGATTGTTTTTCACAGGTTAGTGTACTTGTCACAGTGCTGAGTAGTTAACATCTTATTTACAGAAGAAACAAAAACCTTATCTACTTACACTAAAATAT